>LPNX010661516.1:0-50078 GCA_001517045.1 Pseudotsuga menziesii | reverse complement strand
TATTTTATTATTTTAACTATTATTTTATTATTTTAACTATTATTTTATTATTTTCCTTAGGAGGCCCATTTTAGACCCCAAAATTCCTCTAATGCAAATTAGGGTTTTGCTTTTCTGGAGTTTTGTGCAACCAAATACCTTGAAATTTATCCCTAGCTTCTATTTCGGGGAGGAGATCAATCCAGGCCTGGGCTCACTAAAAAACTCCTCCTCTATGAAAAGCCCTAATTTCTGGCAGCAGTGATAGGTCCAAAACTAAAAAACCTCAGAATTGGATTTTGCTTCAACAGAAAGATGCGCCCTAAGGAGGAGAGTTATTCCTCCTTAATTTTGCTGAAAATATGTGGAGAGAGATCCACAAAGTAGGAATCCCTAGTTCCCGCAGCTGCATAGTGTCTTCTTCTCAGGTTAGCTCTAATACCATGTTAGTTTTTCAACATTCAAGCTAGCATTATGTTAGGATCTTTAACTGAGAGAACAACAAGTATAGCAATCAAACACAAGAGACAATGAACACAGTGTTTTTCCTCAGGGAAACCATAAATGGAGAAAACCCCGCAACTTCCTTAGAGATAGAATCAGCACAAAGGTAAAACCACAAAACAGTAAGATGCACTCCCAACAGCAATAACCTTCTTCTTCACTAGCCCCAGTGTCTTCTCCTTCCTCAACTATGTGCTACACTTGAGTGTGTAAGTGACGTGTACTAAATAGAGAGTCTAGCTCTCTATTTATACTAATCTCGGCATGACTAAAACCCTACTAGGGCCGACCTCTACTAGGAGAGTCTAATAACCCTAGTGCCCCAAAACTGCGGGGACTTTAACCCTTAGACAATCGAAGGGTTACCCGCAATGACTTGACATGACTTGTTTATATTATTGATTCTCCCGATCGAAACATCGGGGCATGACATAACATGATAACATCCTGGAATAAACATCGGGTTACAATAAATAAGAAATACAAGTGAAATACATTCCAAAGTTACAATTACATCAACAATATATCTGTGATAAGATTCGATCAACTTATTAACATGAAAGTCATATTAATAAGAAGTGGAATGTTCAAGATCACAAATCAAGGTGACTTGCAAGGTTTTAAGACATCTGGAAGTCCCATTATTCTATTACTAATAAGTACTTGGATGGTTGGTTTTTCATAGAAGTTTAGAAATAATCTAGAAGTTACATACTTATATTACTATTTAGTACTTGGGTGGTTGGTTCTTCATAAAAAATTAGCAATAATTTGGAAGTACCATACCTATATTACTACTAAGTACTTGGGTGGATGTTTCTTAATAGTTGATAATAGTTTAGCAGTAAGGCTCAATTACAAAATAAAAACAATGTGGTTTCTCAAATACTTTAAATAATTACGCAGGTAATGTGGAAGTTGTGAAATTTCCAAAACATTTTGAGCCTAAGTTTCTACTTAGTACAATGTTCTCTTTGTCTTGCATTGGAAAGGAGATGTTTTTGGATACAAATGTTTGATCTGTAAATCACATGGGAGTATGGGACACGATCCAACCAATGGAAATTTCTTTTTTCTAGAAATGGTGTTGTTAAGCAACTTGTCATGAAATGAAAACTCCATTCATCTTGAAAGAAGATTCTAGATTCAAATTGGATTTGGTTATCCAAATGTCAATAAAGATTGCCTTTGCTTAAAAAGATGCAGATCGTCTTCAAGCTTGAACAAAAATACACATTTGTAGAAAGAGAAGATCACATCAATCATATTTAAAATCTTTTAGTAAATAATAAAAGTTCATCTACTGAAGTGATTGGAATGAAATTCAGACTTCCAGTATTTAATTTGACCTGTATTTTAGGCATAATATACCTTGGGTTATTGATATATATTTACTTCTAGAGAACCTAGCCATACCCTTTACTCAGTGTTAAAGAAATGTAACTACAGAATATATTCTATTTTTTATTATTGTTACTACCCCTTCTGGAGATGTAGCTCCTCCGATTAGGGATGTCATTGATGTAATTTGTCATGTAAATCCTTGAGGTAAAACCTCTATTGTAAGTCGGGTCAGTAGTACCCACAAAAGTATTATTAAAATGTATTTTTGAGTCTCCCAAGGCATGTCGGCCTTGGAAGCAAGGAGAAGTCATCCCTGTTGGGTTATTAGGCCTCTCAGCTGATTAGTATAAATAGGATAGGCGCCTCCCTCATTTTCTACAAGTAGAACACTCAAGCAGTTGCGCTAGAGAGAGGAGTAGTCCATCTGAGAGAGAGGAAGCAGTCTAGTATTATTCTTAGGGTCTTATAAGTATTATTCTTTGGGAATTACACTGTAGTTGGTTTAATTCTATATCGTGGAAATTTTGTTGGGTTTTCTCCCCCATGAAGGTTTCCCAGGATAAATATTTGTGTTCTTTTGTGTGGTTGTGCTTCTCTTTCTTTCAATGATTCTTTTGTACATGGTTATGATGTTATGATGTTAAATGTTTTTAGATCTTGTATAAACATTGAAATATTAACATGGTATCAAGGACACCCTAAAAGAAGTCTTTGTGTAGTTGAAACACAGCTACAATTGCAGCTACTGGAGATTAGGGTTTCATGCTTGGAAACCTTAGAAGACAAACAAGAAAATAGATCATGCTCACACCGTTGAAGATGATGAACCAACTAATAAAAGATTCATAAAACAAAAGGAATATTCCTCAAGTGATGAGGAATATGAATTCTACTAGTGAAGACAAAGATGATACTCTTATCCATTTCAGCATTGGATAAGAAGGAATGCGGTTAGTGACACTCAAAACTAGTACACAAGTTCCCAGAATCAGATGATGAAGTAGAAGGCTCCAGTTATTCTTGCAAGGACATAAGGATAAAGAAGGAGTGTACCATAAAAACAAAGATAAGTATTTGAGTTGTCATTTTCTATATATATAGTTTCTTAAATAACATTATTTAGTTGTGTACATATCTATTTTCAAGGAAATGTATTATGCATGATAGAATGTTTCCATTAATGAACAGTATACTACTAATATGCATGTGATGGGTAAGTGGCCTATGGTGCTATGCAATATTCCATTCCTACTTATATAGAATGAAAAATATTTGCTGACATATTGGGATTAGTGCACAATATCAATAATGTTATGGTAGAGATAGAAGGTATCTAGAAAGTTTTCATGTGTATATGGGATATGGATGAATGTTGTATTGGATAAAATAGTTGCATGATTATATCTTTATGCATAAAAATGTGTCATTATGAATATTTCTTGAATATTATGAAATTTTTCTAACCATGCAACTAATGTATTTGACTTGTAGGAAAGATCATGTACAATCACATGCAAGAAAAGAAGGATGAGACTTGTTCCGAAGAACAAGTGATGACAGTTCAGTTAGAAGATTCACTCCAATAAGCATACATAAAGATGAACTTGAATCTCCCATGGCCAGAGACACTGTGGCAGAAGAAATAGCTTCAGTTGAATATAAGAATCATGATATGACATAAAGGGAGAGGTAGATCCACCTTGAGAGATGAAGATCATATTGGGAACGAGAGATAATTCAAGATGAAGAAAAGTATGACAAGACTTCCAACAAAAGTAAGAGGCCTCAGATACACTCTAGTGATGTGGCACTATTGAGTAACATCATTGATGTGGATCCTTCCATCTATAAATAGTAGGTAAGGATAAGTGGAATAAGACTATGATCAAAGAGTATCGGTTGATCATGGGGAATGATGTCTAGGATGTGGTTCTGAGACCTTAAGGAAAATTTGTAGTGTCTTCCATGTTGATCTACAAGATCAAGTATGTAGCAGATGGAAGCATCAAGGGATAAAAATCAAGGCTCGTGGTTTCTCTCAGAAAGAGGGAGTAGACTATGGCATGACATACTCCATTGACAAAGACACACTTCTCCTGTGAAGTAGAAGTGTATATCAAGCAAAGAACCACATGTGCACAAAAGGATTTTTATGAGCTTAGAAGGAACCCATGGATAAGCACATCTAGTTACATGAGGATATTGAAGCTAACCTAGAGTGATGAATATCTTAACCTTTTCTACCACATTGAAGATAAAATTTTATAGATGATGAAAAACTCATAAATGGGTGCAAGAGAAACTTTTCAACAAAGTTCAAGATAAAGTATCTTGGTATCCAGTGACCTGATATGGATACATAGAATATCAGTAACAGAGGACACTACATGTCACTCCAATACATAATGTTTCAATACATAGAGCACAAAATGTAGAGGGAGGATGATGCTCCACTTCAAAGGGAGTGACTGCAGAATATCTATGTGTTCGATATCGTACGATGGGATGGACAGCTTCCTGATGGACTTAGGATTTGCCAAGAGTAAAGTGGGTTCCAACCTTTACTTTAGGTTTGAATGCAGAATACTAGTATATGTCGATGACCTGACAAGAGAGGATGAACTCAATGTAGATGTAAAGAGAAAGTGCTATAAAGAGCCCTCATGATGATGTTTTAGTTTGGGATCAAGTGTGATCTCATGGCTTAGCAGAAAGAAAACTAGTGTTTCCCTTGTTACATCTGAGGTTGAGTACATTGTAGCATGTTCATCTTGTAGTGAAGCAATATGGATTCACAAAATATTGGCAGGATTGTTTGGTGCCGAGATAGATGCAACTGATATTTATTGCGACAACCAGAGTTGCATCAAGCTAACAGACAACCCAGTGTTTCATAAAGTCCGAGATATGGTGTAGATAGGAGCGGTGAATCTCCTATATGTTCCTACATAGGAACAAGTTGTTGATGTGTTGACTAAGCCTATGTCTCGTGTAAAGTTTAAACACTTTCGAGACAATCTTGGTGTAGTCTAACAGCACCTCTCTGGAAAGAGGGACTGATGATAAGATTATTATTGAGAATGAGATGGTAATGGTATACCAGTATAGAAAATTCCAGTCGAGTTTTCCAGTATGCTTATAGATATTGATGAAGTTGTGGGTGTACAAGAAAAGAATGATGAGGCCCAATGGTCTGGTCACTATATAGAGATCCCGGTCATATCTTCATGGGTAGATTCCAATATGGTTGGTGACATCACCGAGGGTGGATCCCAGTATGATCGGTCATATCACTAAGGGTAGATCCCAACATGATTGGTGACATACTCAGAAGGAATATCCCAAGAAGGTTGGTTGTATCTTCAAATAGGAAGATACTAACAAGATGTAGTCATGCGGACAATAACATTCTCTTGTTGAGAATGGTCCTAGCTCTTACCGATTAAGGACCATCCTAAAGACTATAGTACTCTCATATGGAGAGTGGTCCTGCATTAATTTGCAGGATGGTCGTACAGACAATAAAATTCTCTTGTTTAGAATGGCCCTAGCTCTTACCAGCTAAGGATGGTTATGTTGACAATAGTACTCTCATGTGAAGAGTGGTCCTGCATTCATTTGCAGGATGGTCTTGGGGGACAAGTACACTCTCTTGTTGAGAGTGGTCCTAGCTCTTACCAGCTAAGGATGGTCCTACAGATGATAGTACTCTCTTATCGAGAGTGGTCCTGCATTCATTTGCAGGATGGTCCTGCGGATAAGAACATTCTCTTGCTTGAGAGTGGTCCTAGCACTTATTGGTTGAGGAAGGTCCCAAATACGATAGTACTCTCATATGTTGAGTGGTCTTGCATTCAGTTGTAGATGATAGTATCCTCTTTGAGGATGGTCCCATGGAAAAGAACACTCTCTTGTTGAGAGTGGTCCTATCACTTACCAGCTGAGGATGGTCCTACGGACAATAGTACTCTCATATGTTGAGTAGTCTTGCATTTAGTTGTGGACAAGATCTGCATTCAGTTTTATATGATAGTATCCTCTTTGAAAATGGTCCTGCAGACAAGAACACTCTCTTGTTGAGAGTGGTCCTAGCACTTACCGGCTGAGGATGGTCCTGCAGACGATAGTATTCTCTTATGGAGAGTGGTGTTGCATTCACTTGCAGACAAGTTCTTGCATTCAATTGCAGATGATGATGTTCTAGAATTTTCTTATGTTGTGGGTGAGTCAACTCAGTATTTATATACTAATGATAGTGCAAGTGATTCTTGAGATGATGGAAGAGATGATGATGCTCAAGATGATGGAAGAAAGGATTATGCTCAAGATGATGGTAGAGATGATGATGCTCGAGATGATTCCAGAGATGATGATGCTCGAGATGATTCTAGATATGATGATGCTCGAGATGATTCCAGAGATGATGATGCTCGAGACGATTCCAAAGATGATGATGCTCGAGATGATGCCATAGATGATGATACATGAGATGATACCGGATATGATGATGTTCGATATGTTACCAAATATGATGATGCTCGAGATGATACTAGATGATAGAGATGTCTATGATGATGGTGTTCCACGGATGATGATGATTTTTATGTAGTTTTGAAAACTTCCTATGACATATACATTCACCAGTCAGTTGTACAAATGTATTGTTGTAGAATACCATCCTTGTTAAGAGAGAGTGTTAAATAAATGTAACTACAGAAGATATTCTATTTTGTATTATTTTGTTATTACCCCTTTCGGAGATGGTTTTCCTCCAATTAGAGATGTCATTGATGTAATTGATCATGTAAAGCCTTGAGGTAAAACCTCTGTTGTAAGTCGGGTCAGTAGTACCCACAAAGTATTATTAAAATGTATTTTTGAGTCTCCCACAACATGTCATCCCTAGCATCATGGAGAATTCATCCCTATTGGGTTATTAGGCCTCTTGGTTGATTAGTATAAATAGGAGAGGAACCTCCCTCATTTGGAAAAGTAGAACATTCAAGCAGTTGCGCTAGAGAGAGAAGGAGTGGTCCATATGGGAGAGAGGAAGCACTCCAGTATTATTATTGGGGTCTTATAAGTCTTATTCTTTAGGTCTTACACTGTACTTGTTTGAAATATATATTGAGGAAGTTTTGTTGGGTTTTCTCCCCCATGAGGGTTTCCCAGGATAAATCTATGTGTTCTTTTGTGTGGTTGTGCTTTTCTCTCTTTCAATGAACCTTTTGTATACAGTTATGATGTTATGATGCTAAATGTTTTTAGATCTTGTATAACCATTGAAACCTTAACACTCTGGACCATAGTTGCAATGAAAAATTGTTCTATTAAGGTACTTGGATTGCATTTTAGTGTAGCCACAATCAATTTCAAACACAACTTGAAAATGAATTGTTTAGCAATTTAGAAAATGAATTCTGATGAAGAAATTGATAGATATACCTAATAATTTAGATGGTTTGGAAGAGATATAAATATATTTTGACCCATGCAATAATGGTCCACTAAAATGTTTATGCTGAAGTCGTCTTATGCCTTTCCCTACAAAATTTACAGAATATGTTGTCCCCAAGGAAAATGATCTATCCAAGCATCACCTAACTAAAATAATGAATTAGGTCTCTATTTAATGATCAATAATAATTTGGTTACAGCAACACCATAGAAAAATAGAATTTCTAACACTAGAAACATCCCTAAGCGTGTCAAGATTGATACCAAAGGAAATATATGTAGGCATATTCATATTTTGTTTTAATCTTATGCACTGGAAAAAAACAAAAGGATTAGGAAAATTACAATATGGAACACACTTGTTATACATAACCAAATACCCAAAATAGCATGATAAACCTATAAGGTAAAATGTAGGTATGGATCATACCTCCCTAGAATAATTGTAGTGAGTTGCACAATAAATATTAAGATATTGGGAAAATAACTCTCAAACAATAACACAAATAAATCCATACACTTAGTGTGAGCATGATCATGACATCCTCCATTTAGTATCGAGCATAGACTCATTTTGTTTCATCATTTTTAGCGCTATTCCTTTTCATGTACCTTGTACATATAACTTCTTAGATATTTATTTGTCTTTATTAGTGTTTCTATAGGACCTTGATGTACTTTTCAATCCCATTGACCTACATAATTTGGTCATTTGTTTAACATTAAACAGAGAATGGTTATTTTCATTTCCAGTACAAGAACAGTTGCAAAATCCAGTGTCGCAACCCCCTCACCCACACTCATTATGGAAGACACTATCGAATATGTTTCATCAGAAGTCATGGTTGCAAGGGAAACATCACATTCACCAGTAATTCCTCTAGTGAGGTTGATACTAGACACACCTAGTCCATCAACGAGGAAGTGATCTAGCACCCACAAGAAGAAATCACCAGCACTTCCACCACCGGAAGATGAAGAAACAGGTTCTGTGACTATGCTACCATACTATATTCCACCTAGGAAATTTGATGCGCCTAAGATTGGAATATTGAAGAATGCAAGGTTCCCACTGGTAGCACCAACGATACCAAAAGTATTTTGGGTAACACGGAACATACTCCAAAATATCAAGAAGATGAACTTTTTCGATCATGACCTACAGAAATTTCTAAACTTGGAAATGAATAAATATATGGTTTCTGTCAAAGATACAAAGGATGTCTCGACACGCAAAGTTCCAATGGAATGGGAAAGAGGACTGGACAAAGCAGGTTTATTTTTGTAAATGTACATGTCGCATTTTGGTCGCAATACATAGGTTAATGCATGTGTTAACCAATTTCTAGTGTCATTCCATGGTGGATTCATATGGCTCGACTGAAAGGTTTCAGTGGATTTTGAGCTTATACCAACGATTAAGGGGCTCCCACTTGTAGGCCTAAACCCAACACCATTTTTTCTCCAGAAAAGAGAAAGATAATGCATTGATCACAAACAAGTTAAAATACAATTATGACTTGACCAAAGATACCAAAGGATTTTTTATTACCTCTCTCAATGACCACATTGTTCGATTCATCGGTGAGGTTCTAGATAGCAAATTGGTGTGAAATATGCAATCGAACTAGTGCACCACAAGGACAGTTGTTGCGATAGAGTTATGTGCATTAGGTGTTCAACTCAACTGATCACAATATCCTCTCAACAAAGTGTTAGCAGATACAAAGGAAGCACATTTCATTACTCATGGTTGTTTATTTTGATTTCGTTTGTTGCATGGGCAGAGCCAGCAAACTACTAGGGGGTATATGTGCCCATTTTATGTCAAGGCACTTGATACCAAAATATATGGTTCAAGAAATATTTGAAGCAGAAACAAAAATACAACATAGTATAATTCTTTATGCATGTAGAGGCCCTATGATATCATGTCAGAAAGCGGGTCAAAATTATCGAGGAAATTGTTAACCAGTTTGAAACATTGTCAAGTTTAGGATTGGGACCCGTCATATCTTGCTACTTCCAAAACAATAAACATAGCACCAATGGCTTACAACACAGAATCAACTTCCACCTAAAGAAGTTGAGGAAATTATCCAATATTGGTCTAAAGAATGGTGAGTCTCTGTCGCGGATGATCAGTTATCTCCACATGAAGAGGAGCGAAAAGATGATCCACTTACACATAAGGATGGGGGATAGAGAGAAAATCTATCAAAGAAAAACCTAAATAATAACCAGAACAAGTCAACCATGATTCCAATAGACCCAGGAGTGGGAAATAAGAGGAAGCAGACAGAGAATTATAATACAAGGTATAAGAAAAGGAAGGCTAACAAATCAGAAGGAACTGTCGGCCTTACTAGTGACGATTATACCCTTCTGACATAAAAAAAAAATGGAAGAAATAGCCACCCAAATCCTTAAGAAGATGGATGAGCGCTATACAGAGATAACAAGTAGTATTACATACTTACTACAGATGCTCTGTAACACAGTAAAAGAAGTAGGAGTAGTGGTTGACTACAGACCACAATTACCAGTGGTGTGAGACTTAGCTAGCGCATCAGAAGAGTGATCAAATAATTTATCAATACCCATCCCACCAATAAAGACTCAAATGGTGGGAGAAGAACTCTACTTGGTGACAAAAGATCTAAATGATACGACCAAAAGTGTGGGCCATGTCACTATAGATTTATCTGCACTACTGTTGTAAGAGGTATATGACATTCAAAATGTTGGAGTCACAGAAATGAAGGTCAAGGAAGGTGCATTGGTTAATCAAGTTCAAGAATCAAAAAATATTATTAATTAGATGAATAAAATAGTCAAATAAATGGATAAAAAATCCAAAACCTAAGAGGAGGATAGGCACCGGCTCGACACGACTGTAACACTAGCTTGTAGCAATTTCACAAACAAAGGCATAACAAATGATATTGTTGCAGAAGCCAACGTTTTTTGACTTGGAGAAATAGTATAAGACCTCCGAAAAAAGGTTGCAGAGTTGGAAGCACAACTGACACCCAGTATACCTCTAGAGGTACTGGAAGAAAGAAGGAAAGCCGCAACAGAGGCTATGAAGAAGATGGAAAAGGCGAAGGCACCTTGTGCCAAGGAAGTCGAGAAATTTTCTCGGGCATGGGAAGCTTTGATTGATGATGAATATTTAGATAAATTCAAGGAGAATTTGTGCACTACAGAGATAGACATGAACTAGATGAAGAATGAAATGAAGAAGCTTCCCATAGTAGAGAAAATGTCTAAGGCTGTTGAGATGAAGAAAGTACAACAATAACTTGCAACATTACGAACACAACAATAGAAGTGGACTGACAGGGTTATAGAATTACAATCAAAGGAAAAAAGGGTTATAGGTATTATTCAACGTGTAGACGAGAAAATGCGACAATTGGTAGAGTCAGCAGGACTTACAACTTCAGATCACATCAGTTCCAACCTTATGGAGAATTTGAGGTAGAACGAACCAGAAGTGCGGGAGGATACCACGCAGATAGTGAAAATATTTCAGTATTTTCAAATTAAGGTCATCACAACATAGGTTTCAAACTACTGTGCTTTGGGATGAGCCACAGGTGAGTGTTGGGGGCTTGTTGGACCTAGAAAAAGATAGGCAGAATTATTCCAAAATTCGACACTCGGGAATATGAAGATTCTAGTCGCACAAAAAAGGAATTTGTAATGAAAGAGAAGTTGTGAAGACAGCAGCCACTATGGAAGAGAACAGTCATAATGGAAGGAACCATGACAGAAGAAGAAGTGCAGTAGTTGAAAAGGATAGCTCGATTGATCATGGGTAAGAATTCAGTTATAATAATGCATTATTTGGTAATAAAGAATATTTGTAGTTTTGGGTCGATAGTGCCTACTGTGAGTGTAATTGGTTGTACAAGAATAGGAATGACAACATGCCAGCTAACAAAATAGATACGGTTGATTACAGCATGTAAGATATTATAAAAGAGAGAACCCAAGCTATGTGCGGGTTGGTCTTTGTCAGCTCCTGAATTAGAAGAGTTGTAGAGAAGAAAGTCGATCAGAGTTGTGTGTGGATCGACAGTAGGGTGAAGGAGATAAAAACTTCAGATACTAAAAACTAGAGAGAATGAGAGGAGAGAAGTTTGTATATATTGTAGAGAATCTAGAACAGAGTCTGCAAGTTGAGTGTGCAGGCGAAAGGTGCTATATATTTCTCATGCCAGATGAAGAGCGCCTTCATGGTTTTTGCCAAATGGGTTTCCACATTAAATGGTGTATCTATGTGTATTTGATGAATATGTTTATGTTTAATGGATGTATGATGTGAATAAGTATATATTAATAGAATGAATAAGCATTTGTTTATGAATGAGTATGTGTATGCATGTGTCATGTTGTTGGTAGACATAATCTATGATAAGACTTTATATTACTGTTGTAATATCTGTCGAAAGATAAGTAGATTAATATATTAAATGAACACACTAAGAATAGGAAATAAAACCCCTATCTTCGGTCGAGAGAGTTGGTAAGGTGTCGTGAGAGAATAAATCCCCACCCAACTAGAGAAACCTGGTTCTATCATTTACCCATTAAGATATCTTGGGTGAGACTACATCTCTATAGTAGGTGCTACCTGTTACATCTGATTTTACCACACATGGTGGATCACACCTTTATGGCCTTCCCTGTCCCTCTACAGACTCTTTAGACCCCATGGACCATTTTTGTACCTTTGATGTTTACAAGATTATCCCTAAAAACATGCATCATTTTCTATATGCAACTTTTAAACCTATTCTCGCGTGTATACGCGGATTTGACCCTCAAACCCGCGTACATAGGGATGTGTGCAAAAGGCCAAATAGTTTTGGAGTTTTCCTTAATGTGGATCCGAGTCACTTGTCTCTTGGCCTTCCATATGCCTTGAGATCACTCGTATTTGACCTTCCATTACCCCATTGAAGCACTATATAAGGAACCCTTTGGATACATTGAAAGGGGAGGAATTGAAGAGCAAGAAAACTATAGTCCATTGTTGCTGGAGCTTATACTTGAATCTGCACTCCTTTTTCCCTTGGAGCACTTTGTGTTCTTCCAAATATTGCCTTTTCTTGTGAGCTTGCTATCGAGAGATGGAGGATTGAAGTGGTGGAGGCCTAGGTGGAGGACTCAGTTTCTCCAATTCGCAGGCGTGCCAACAGAGGTTGTCACTTGTAATCTCTGATTTATATTAATAGAAATATCTTTTCCTGTCCAATAATGTGTATTTAAATGAGTATTGAATCCATGGGTGCTTTTAAATGCTTATATGTTATTGATTATATATGCTATATTAGGTCTAAAACAATTATATAGAATGCTTGTCTTGTTTGCTAAATGTTGAGAGAGAAAATTATCAATACAAGCTAGAGTGGAAAATATCAATGGGGATCTACATCAACCGTCCAGAATCAGGTATGTATCGAGATCCTCTAGTGTTAGATGTTTGGTTTCTCTTGCATATAGGAAAGGATTGATTTCTGCGGTTACTCTGTCTTTTGTGGTACCCCAATCCATAGGAATTTTTCTCTATAACACTACCAATTGATCCCTCCTCTATCAGGCTAGTATCTTGGGCTTTGTTTACGGAAAAATAAGGGTCAGAACCTAGGTCAAAAGCAGAAATGCCCATAGAGTGCATTCCTCCAACAATATTCAACTAGAGTGAGGGGATTTTGGTAAGACTCAAAGAATAGTTAAGCAAGTGTCACTAAGGGGAAAATAAGCAGTTTAGATGCAGTGTGATAGTGGTATATTTCTTCCTGGAGAGATTTCCTTTACTACGTCCACAGGCGTTGTTGGGAACAGGGACAATAAGGCATAAGAAAGTTAGAATTTTTCCCAAGTATGGAGAAGAGCTAAAGGAGAATAAGAAGTAGCTACGACAGAAGTAGCGACAGAAATGCAATAAGATAAATGAAGTTGCGATAGAGGCAGTAAAAGGAAGGAAGAAGAAGAGGAAGAGGCACCAGAAGAGGAAGCCCCGACAGAAGGAAGGAGTGTGACAAGGGAAGGTACGAGAGAATATAAGCATCAAAAGGCAAGCAAGTAGCATAACAGTTGGAAAATGGCAGTAATGCATAATTCTCGGAAAGTGACAAACCTCAATGATCGTGGGTATGAGTTCAGCTAGACACAGAGGAAACTGCATGTGTGAAGGAATCTCTATAAGTTAGGCTGATAGTGCCTCCTGATTAGGTGTTACTAGAATAGGAAAGACAACCTATTGGCTAGATATAGGAAGTCGGCTAAGAAAGCAACAGAAAACAAGTTTGTATTGAGTCTTTATTGAGTGTGTATAGAGTATGTATGGAATCTGTATCGAGTTTGTAATGAGGTTATAAAAGAAGGAACCCAAGTTGTATGTGGGTTATCCTCCCTATGTTCAGTCTCTTCGGTTAGCACTGAAATTTTAGACTCTCGAGCTAGAATTCAATTAGAAAAGAATATACTCTCATTAGATTCTAGTTGTTAGCTTTTGGTTGATGGATCTGTATTGATGAGTGCATCTAAGTGAAGGATCTACAGCTGAGTGCATAGAAGAGTAAGAAAGCTTGAGTCGATCCAGGCTGTGTGCAGATCATTAGTAGAG
The DNA here is from genome assembly GCA_001517045.1 of Pseudotsuga menziesii. NCBI lineage: Eukaryota > Viridiplantae > Streptophyta > Pinopsida > Pinales > Pinaceae > Pseudotsuga > Pseudotsuga menziesii. Next base: position 36,154 of record LPNX010661516.1, on the reverse strand, counting down.
TAAAGTAGGAGAAGAATAGAGAGAATATCAAAGAGCATGAGATGGAGGAAGAGTCTGTAAAGAAAGAGAAGAAGAGCTTGAGAAGAGTATGTAGCTTAGTGCATAGACAAAAGGTGCATCTATTTCCGCATGCTAGATGAAGAGCACCTTCTGGTTTTTTCTCAGAGGGGTTTCCACGTTATATTCTATGTATATGTGTGAATGTTGAACATGTTTGAAATATATGTGTATATGTTGTATTGAATGAGTGATTGTGGATTTTCTTAAAGATGAATATATGTATATCATTCGCATTGTATTAGTTGAATATGATTGTGTTTCACAACTACTATTTATATAATAAGTTACATACGAAAAGTTAGGTCACGACCTAACTATTGAATCACAATGAACATAAATAATCCACCCCAATACTTTGTTGAGAGGCTTGGTAAAAGGCCAAGGTACCATAAATTCCCCACCTAACTGCAGAAACATGGTTCTGGTAGTTACCCATTCAAGAGAGATATCTTGAGTGAGATGGCATATGCATCGGAGATGCTATCGACTGAGCTCTGCTCTGTCGGGACGATACCTTGGGATTTGTTGTGTTGAGAAAAAGGGACTATGTTATCGAATAAATATACCAAAGAGAACCAAAGAAACGTCTCCCTAGTCCAATTGGATCTATAACAAATCAAGTACATAATACAATATACTTTCCTAGATCAATAAAGATGCAAGTTAAACAGATAGATCACTTACCCGAGATCTACAAATCCTTTTCCTCTTTGTACATCCAAGCTCTAGAACTTGCATTACTCAAGCTGCAAAACCCTGTAGATAAAATGGAAACAAGCAAATAGTACAAGCATATCTATATATGAATTGATCTAAGCTAACAGTTAATGAAGAAATCTCTAAACATTATCAACACAACAACATTAATGGAAAGAGTTTATATTACTGTAATAATAGGAGATACATAGAATTACATAGAGAAAAAATGTTACAACCTAAGCCTTAACGTTGCAACCTTCCATCCAACAATTCAAGCCAAGCCTCCAAAGAATGATAATTTGCCTCCCAAGGGATGAGTAGGGATCACCTAGAAATTCCACCAGCATAAGAGTACCATAGTCCTTCCTCCCTCACCATGGAGAGAGGATTCAAATTTATAAGGCTAAAGGGATAGAGTAGTTTGAATATTAAGATGAGATTGAATATTAAGATGAGATATCTAATGGATCCTCCCATTTGGTTAGGGAACCAAATTCCACCTCACCTAGAAGCTAGGGATGACCCTCCACCTCATCTAGCTTCGAGAAGGGCCTAGAAGCTTCAAATTTTCCACTCTAAACACCATTGGTGCACCTTGCATGAAGAGACAGAGTGTCAAAGTAGGGCTGGTTCACCTTGCAAGAAGGCTAATTGTGTCGGTGGCACACCCTGTCAAGGCTGAAAGTGTGTCAGCTAGGGCCTGATGCACCTTGACTTAAGGGAAGGAGTGATAGCCTATTTAGAGGAGGTAAAAGGATAGGGACAACCTCATACTCAATGCAATTTAGATAATATTACTTTAGGTATTAGGCACAGATTTGACACATGGATCATGATGAAGAGATTTTGGTGTAACAGAATCCCCCCCAAAGCATGAAGCTAGAAGAAAGTGATAGGTGAAATTATTTGTATAGTGAAAAAATCGAAGTCAAGGATGTTGGTTGGAAGATGCTAGAGTACAACTAACTCAAGTATTAGATGACTCATAACATGGTTGCTAACCAATACATTACATATCCATGGTAGTACAGACCGACTGAACACAATCATGGCTACTAGACACAAACGTAGATCCATAATGATATTATAACACAGCCATGACCAATACAAAGTGGATCTATGTAATATGAATCAAACAAACTCCATCGTAGCCTGGGTAAGATATCAGCTAACCCAGGTTCTCCAAGCCGAACCCACAACAATACGATTCTAACCATGTGATTGCAATGTCTTGATGTCAAACATACTAGAAACCACTTGATTACTAGTCATTGATGTATACTGTTAACAATTGCAAGGGAAATCACCATTGATGTCAATGATTCCAAAGGTATCTCAATACATACTCCCAAGTGTGAATAAAGGACTTGGAGTCGAACACTCGGTAGAATATTTCAATCAAAAGTCAATGATGTAAACTCATATTGAAAGTGAGGTAACTTGCCATTGAGGCATACAGGCCCAAGGTACTTGTCTTGGTTTCTAAGTCTAATCCATGGATGATCTGTTGAATTCTATAGGAATATACCCATCGAAGGAGAGCCATGATGATTTCCCCATCATCGAAACGAAACATGATCACACATGTTTTAGAGAAAACCGGACAACAGAGTGATATACGAGACTAACTCAGAGATGACCAACATGGTAGAAGGTAAGTTGACTGCAGATAGAGAAGGGATGACCAAATTTTTATTGAACATGGGCATGGCATGAATTGGAAGTATTTACTTGATGAGAATGATACCAATCCCCTAATGCAACTGATGGTGAAAATATTCTTGTACAACTCAAATGAGTAAGAAGACTCATGGAATTAATAGGACTCGAAGACAAACAGATTACCCAAGTATTGAATGCATATCATGCAAATGAGTGCCATGTTCAAGAGTAATTAACTATGTACTTACATAGCTACAATGAAATACAAACTCTTCCCTTATCCCCATCATCATTGATGAGTACCTATTTGTTTTTTCGATTTCAAAGAGGGTAACAAACACTCATTGTAGCTTATTATGTGATGAGTCCGTTCTCACATGTTTTATGAACTTGAAAAAAGAGGGGTTCATTCCGAGAAAGGGTCCTTCATCGTTTGATTTTATGATTCCAATGAAAGAAAACTCATTCATTGTTTCATGTTTAGAGGTTTTGAAATGACTAGGAAGACTCCAAATGGACTTTTTCATAAATTTAGTCCTCAAGGCCTGAAAAAGTATAAAATGATGCCCAAGAGAACTCTTCTATTTTTCATAAAATAAAGTGTAATTTTTTCATAAATTAGTCCAATCGATCTGAAAAAGGGGTAAACTATCATCACTTAGATGATCGTTCAAATACTTTACAAGCATGAAAGCATCAAGTTCGCTTGGCGATCTTTTCGTGTTTAGGGAGCCTAAAAAGAGCTTAAAGGTGACTCCATAAGAGGTCCTCTTTTTCATAATCCAATTTTAACGAGTCTGAAAAAGAAGAAAAAACATACTTGATACCTCTACATTTATTTTTTTAAAGGAACTTGAAACCTTTTTCATGTTTGAATCCAGAGCATGAAAAAGCAATAAAGTAAGCTCAAACCACTTTTCATGTTTTAACCAAATCACAAAAAATGAAAAGTAAGCTCAACACCATCTTACTGTTTTTAAAGAGCTCAAATATTGGTTGAAATAATTCTTAGATCATTTGCTTCATTTTTTAATGAGCTTGACAAAGAATAGGAACTATGCTCAAAATTTCATTTCATGATTTAGCGAGCTCAAAACCAAAAAGAAATTATGCTCAAAATGACCCCCATTCATGGGTGTTTTCCCAACATGATGTCCAGTGGTTGGTACTTTCCCCCAGTGTAACTTTCAAGTAGCTTAGCTCCAACATAAAGAGGTTGGATACATGCCCCTAAGATTCATTTAGTCTGCTTACTCTTTTCTAACTAAATTTTGATTTATTTCTAGAAAAAGGTTCACAAAAATAGAGGAAGAAAAACGATCAAGTGCTACAAGCAGATGAAATGAAGGTTCAAAATATTGTGTCTTGACACAATGGAAGAATCCATTTCATTTTTTAATGAGCTTGACATGAAAAGGAAACTCTACTCAAAATGACCTATTTCATTTTTACACAATCTTGAAACAGATAATAACTATGCTTGTGGGAACCTGTTTCATTTTTACACAATCTTGAAACAGATAATAACTATGCTTGTGGGAACCTGTTTCATTTTTATGCAAGCTTGAAACAGAAAAGAATTATACTTGAGGACATCCATTTCATTTTTTAACGAGCTTGACACAGAATAGGAAATATGCTCATAGGCATTTGTTTCATTTTTTAACGAGCTTGAAACATAAAGGGATTTATCCTCATTGGAATTCATTTCATTTTTTAACGAGATTGACATGGAAAGTGAACTATGCTCACTAACATTTGTTTCATTTTTTAATGAGCTTGACACAGAAAGGGAACTATGCTCACAGACATTTCTCAGCCAACATGATGTCCATAGGTTGGAAGGTTTCCCCCTTACTGGAGACATGCCCCCAAGGCTTCCTCTTGATGGGAAGAAGATATCGATTTTCAAATGACTAAGCTCCTTCATGATGTCCGAATTTGAGAGACATGGCAAGTGAAGGGGAAGGAACCACAAGAACATGCGGGACATTCAGGGAAGTTTGATGGCTATAATTCATACGAGGATCATGTTTAACAAAGGAAAGCTTATCAATGGTCACTATCTTCCCATCATGGGGAAAATGCATCACTAGACAGAGTGTGGACACTATAGCTTTCATGGCATAAACATAATCTCTCCCAAGGAGCAGATTAAAATATAAGGCACCTTGTACTTCCATAACATCAATACAGATGGTTTTCCCTCCTAAAGTAATAGGAAAATGAGGAAGTATACCTAAATGCACATTAGGTATTCGATTAAAATCTAGTATCTGATTGGTGGCTAGCACAAGCTGAGGAGAACCTATAGCTTGCCAAGCAGTTGAGGATAGAATACTAACAGAAGCCCCTTTGTCAACAACAGTGCGGAGTATGCTCTTAGCAATAACTCCCACAAATATATTGAAAGGAACACTCAAATGAAGACGATATTATGTTAGATTACTCCAATCAAATGAAATAACCTCATATCTTGTAGAGGATTCTATTGAAATAAACAGGATTTCCCCTTGCGTAGAACAATTGAAACAGTAGAAGGAGCAAGTCGATAAGTCGACTTGAAATATAGCCAACTTAGTCAATCAGTCGACTAAGTCGATGGGCCAACTTAGTCGATCAGCCGACTAAGTCAGTCGACCGACTAAAACTAGAGATTAAGTCGACCACCTAAGGTCATGTCAGTTCACCGAACCGACAAGTAGTTATTTTGTAACTGTTCTATAAACATATATATTAGGCTATTGAGCCAAATGAGAAATTAGTTCAGTTCTCTGTGTTGTATGGACTCATTCGTGTAATATAATCTGTTAATTCACCTATTTGTTCTTATCTTTGTCTATGTTTTATATATATGTTTTAGTGTGTATTATTGGTAACCTTATGTGATCTATGAGATTACAACATTGGTTCCACTGACAGGACTGAACCTGTTGATGAAAAAGTCAATATCTGACAACTTTACCAAATCCAAAACAATGCAGATTACACAGAACCAAATATCCATGGCGAACTACATTTAGGAAACCAAGACTCATTTGGTTATAATTTCGACACTGAATTATATGACTAGGAGATCGAGAACTATGAAACACAAGCAAGACGGTGCTGGACTATACAAAAGGTGCAGAAAAAGACCACCCAACAGTGCTTCATAGTGTCCATTGTCCCAAAAAAATTTGAAAATAAAATTCGGGAACACCCTACCTTACAACTGACCAACCTAAATACTACACAACTACCAAGATATAAAGAAAGGGAATCACCAGTCATGCATGTCAAACAAGTTTCCAAAAATATTGGTGAACATGGCCGACTTCAAAGCCTAGTTGAAACTTTTACAGGACAAGATGCTAGATGGTGGGATACCCATCAGACAAGACTACAAACCTAGACAACTGCTTCAACTTACTTTGTCGAAAGGTTTGGAGGAAAGAAGTTAACCCAATAAGCTCAGATACCTGTATTCACTCAAGGACAGAACCCAGAGGACCATATCAATACTTGTGAAAAGGAGTGGAGAAGACTTGGATACAAGGATGAACGAGCATGGCCACACTTGTTCCCATCAACCCTAGATGACTTACCAAACAAATGGTATAATATGGAAGAAGCTAGAGGTGAAACCTTCTTATGGCACGAACTCAGGGAAAATTTTATTAAAGATTTCAACTTTATACCTCAAAATGAAAATTTGGTCGAAACAACAAAACAAATTAAAGAATTTATCCAGCCGACTGAAAATAAACCCTCACAAGATCATCGACAGACAAGGAAATGTAACAAAATACAAACAAAACTAAAGCCACAGTCGACAAGATTACAGCTAGAAAACGAAATCACGGAAGGAAAAATATTTAGATGGAAATCCAACCATGTCAAAACAACAAAACCTATTTGCACCATCCTGAAAGTCGAAACGACAAACAAACTAGATACCGATAGAATGACTGCAGCCGACTTCCCTGCCACATTCTCACAGTTCAAAGAAGGAAGTCGACCGATCAATGAAGCCAAAGAACCAGAATGGCTAGATGCTAAATTCAAAACTAAAGAATTCAACATCTCAAATGATGATCGACCAAAAATGGAAAAGATTGGTGACTACTGGAGTGAAGAACAGACCACAGAGATAGTGAACTTACTAAGGGAATTCCAAGATGTATTTGATAGAGATTACAAAGACCTCAAAGGCTTAGTCCACAAAATGGGAGAAATGAAAATTGATACTAAACCTGATGTTCGACCTGTGAAGAACAGGCCTTATAAACTAGCTCACAAATACAAGGAGATAGTCAAAAAGGAAATTGATAACATGTTAGCAGCAGACATCATCTACCCTATCGACCAATCAGAATGGGCAATAACAATGGTGGTACAACCTAAGAAACGTGACCCAACCAAACTAAGAATTTGTGTCGACTTCAGGGAACTAAACAAAGTAACACTGACAGACCCATTCCTAACTCCTTATGTAGATGAAATCTTGAATGAAGTTGTAGGACATGAATGCTACTCATTTACAGATGGATTCTCAGGCTATAACCAAGTACCAATAGCTAAAGAGGACCAGAAGAAGACAACCTTCGTGTGTGAATTTGGTTCCTTTGCTTAAAAATTTATGCCTTTTGGATTAAAGAATGCACCTACAGTGTTCTCTCGAATTGTTGTTAAAACATTTCAAGAATACATTTCCAATACCATGGCAGTATACTTTGATGACTGGATAATATACTCCATGCTAAAAGATCATTGCAAATGGCTCCAACTTATGCTGGAGAGATGTCGATAGATTCAACTCTCCCTAAACATCAAGAAATGCATATTTGTGACCCCCATAGGGATATTATTAGGACACATTGTCTGTAAGGAAGGTATTAAGGTTGACTTTGTAAAGATTAAAATTATCCTCGACCTGAAACCACCAGTCAACCCCAAACAAGTCAAGGTGTTACTTGGCCACACAGGCTATTACAAAAAATTCATAAGATATTATTCAAATATGACCTATCCTCTTGAAGAACTATTAAGGAAAGATCAAGAGTTTAACTGGACAGAAGAATGCCACATATCATTTGAAAAATTAAAAATAAAACTAGTCGAAGCCCCCATCCTAAAGTTTCCAAACTGGTCGACCAAATTCCATGTCCATATTGATCCATTAGGCCTCACAATAGGAGCAATATTAACTCAACCAGGAGATGATGGAATGGACTATCCTATATTTTACAGTAGTAGGAAGTTAAATAAGGCTGAAAGAAATTACTCAACCATAGAAAGAGAAGCCCTAGGAATGATCTTTGCCCTACAAAAATACAGACATTATCCCTTAGCTAATCCATTTATATTCTATACCAACCATCAGGCTCTAAAGTATCTCGTCAATAAACCACTCCATCATGGAACGATTTGTCGATGGCTACTTCTCTTCCAAGAATTTGAGTTTGAAGTTGTTGTTCGACCAGGCAAGTTAAATGTAGGTCCCGACCATTTATCTCGAATCGACATAGGAGAAGAACCGACAGGAGTCGACGATGACTTACCTGATGCAAATTTATTTCAGGTAGAAGCAGTCCCAGCAGAACTAGAAGAAATATCTCAGTTCTTAGAAGAAGGACATGCACCAGAAGGTATGAGCACCAATAAAAAGAAGATCTTAGCTATGAAGGTTGCACCATATAGTATCATCAATGGATTTTTATACAAAATGGGATTAGATGATATCCTCAGAAGATGTGTACTAGAACATGAATGAGACCACATCATGCATGAAGCACACTATGGACCTGCAGGAGGACATTTCCAAGCAGACACAACTGCAAATAAAATCCAACAATCAAGATTATGGTGGCTGACACTCCATAGATATTGCAAAAATTTTGTTAGTCGATGTGACAGATGTCAACGACTAGGTCGACCCCTGCCTAGTACAGAAATTCCTTTGATATCAGTAAACCCCAGTCTCACATTTGAAATCTAGGCCATAGACTTCATAGGACCATTTCCTATACCAACAAAAAGGTCAGGTGCAAGGTATATCATTACTGCAGTGGAATATGTCACTAAATGGGCAGAAGCTGAACCGGTCGATACATGTTCTAGTGAGATAGCTGCTAAGTTTATCTATGAGAATATCATCACTAGATTTGGATGTCCACTAACCCTGATTAGTGACCAAGGGACACACTTTATCAACAAAACTATCAAAACCCTAACCAACCAGTTCCAAATCGACCACCGTCGAAGTACAGCATTTCATCCTCAGTCGAATGGAGCAATTGAAGCATTTAATAAAACACTAACAAAAGGATTAACCAAAATCTGTAATGTTGATAAGGACGACTGGGATGAGAAAATACCTGCAGTATTATGGGCATACAGAACAACCTATAAACGATCGACCGACCAAACTCCTTTTCGACTAGTCTATGGACAAGAAGCAGTAGTTCCACTACACTTCGGAAAACAGACACCTATTATCACAGAAATACTACATGTCGATGTCGAACAGGGAAGGAAGGATTGATTATTTCAACTCAGCAAGCTAGAAGAGCACCAACTCATGGCTATACAACACCAAGAAATCCAGAAGCAACAACAGAAAGCATGGCACGACCGCAACATCAAGAAAAAAAACCTATCGGTCGGAGACCTTGCTTTACTATACAATAGTCAGGTCAAAGGAAAACCTAAGAAGCTCCACACATAATGGATGGGACCTTACATTGTCGAAGAGATACATCCCAACAGATCAATCTGAATAAGGACATTACAGGGCATAGTATTGCGGAAGCTCGTTAATGGAGCCCGACTAAAACACTACAGAAACTAAATTCAAAAAAAAAATCATATAACGACCATAACCGTCAACCAAAATCCATAAAAAACCAAAAATTCCAAAAACAAAATAATACCCTACAGACAGAAAACCATGATAGGAAATCACCATCTCGACAACCGCCATCATGACCATCGACCTAGCACCATCGACCACTTTCATCGACTGACTACTTATGTTGACCATTCTCATCACCGACATCAACCAATGACTTCGATAGTCCCATCGTGCATTCATGACATCAAGCACCGAAAGCACTTCGCCATTAACACACACTCACGTATTCCAGCTGGAACATCATGTCCGCCATTAATACACCCATCGTCGCACACAACCACAGCATCACCTATAAATATTGGATCCCCAAAGGATCATTCACCGCAACCTATACAGATAGAGCATCAGAGCATCCAGTCGACCAAAAGTTGAGAACCCCTTAGTGACATCGACCACCAAACCGACACAATGGCCCCCAAACAAACTAGAGCCTCGACTAAATCCAAGGAGATACAGGCTGCGGATACACCTTTAGTCCGCAGGCTGAAAAACATCAAAAATGCCAAAGTACAGGAAGGCTCATGGAAAAAGCTATGGACCAAACTACAAGAATGGGCCTTTGTCAACAAAAAGGCCACTCAAGCAACAGAGAAAATCAAACGCAGCACTCTCTTCAGCTATGCCAACACATCGCTTATGGCCAGCTTTGGTGGTACGAAGGAAACTGTTGTCAAGTTCATCATCAGTTGGTATCACAATGGCCAGTTCTACTTTGATGAGCTAGTCGACATCTCTGGAGATGTAATCTCCAAGCTGACCGGTCTTGCTAATGGAGGAGACCCCATACCAGTCGGAGTCAAAGAAGGACTGGTCGAAGAGCTCACTAGGTCACCTTCCGGTAAAAACTCCAAGGGGTTTATTATTATCCAAATCACAACCCGAATGCCACAGATTGTGGCCAAAATCATTGCAATAACACTCACTCTAGCAGGTCGAGGCAGCAACCTTAAGTTAGAAATGCTAGAAGTCGTCGACACCATTGCCACCGACGGACGAATATACAGATGGGGTGATTATGTCACCGACATGGTGAAGACCATCTATGAGAGATGTCAAGAAATGGGGGGTATCATCAAGTTCCCCTCCCTCATCTTATGGATTGTCATGTACCACATCTTCCCAGAGGGGAGTCCAGTCTTTCAGGAACCGTCGAAGTTCGACATGTGGAGGTTTAAACCATTCTCCCAGAAAGGAACCTTGTATGAACTTGAGCGCGGGAAAGTACTGTTGGAGAACTGGTTTCAACAGCTCAAAGTCTACACAACTAGATGAAGGGTGCCTCAAAACATCCATCGAAATCTACCGGTGAACTCCCACATCCAGCTGGAGCTCAACCATACCTCGGTGTGGTACATGCAAGGAGATAATTCCAACGCCAAAGCCCTCGACTACTATCCATCTGCGACCAGATATTTTGAGAATTGTCTCGACATGCCAAAACAAAAATACCAGTACCAGCAGCAGCAAACTAGATCGACTTCTCGATCGAGGAGCCTCTCACAGACCAAGAAAAAGAGGAAGACTATGAGCTCAACCTCTATATTAGCACATTTGTGTCAGAGGAGACACCGGTTGACTACAGATAACCATCAAACCTCTGACCGCAAAAAGAACAGAACCCTAAACCGTAAATCCAAAGCCGCAGTCATAGTAGCAGATAACTCCTCCGGCTACAGAAAGTGTCATCCCGACTCAGGAACCGATGGGCGAGACAGAACCCGACAACCCTGAGTATGCTATTACAAAAGGCATTATTTGAAAACTCTCAAAAGAAATAGCAGCAGCCAGGAAGAAAATAAAAACACAAGAGCAACAACAAGGTAAAGGTAAGCGCAAGCTTATACTTGCCGACTCCTCAGAAGACGAAGATGAACTGGCAGCTACGGCCCTCGACATCATAAAGGATGCTGCAGCAAATAAAGTACCAGTCGAAACCCAGTTCTAGTGATTTGTCGACGCCGGAGCACAAGCAGGTCGACCGAAGAAAGCAAAGACTACGATGATGCCTGAAAACGTCGTTCATCTTGTGTCGATGCCTCCACCCCCATCACTGACACAAATAACCGAGGAATAAGCATCGGCACCACAGTCAGTCAGCCCCCTCAACTTATGCAAAAGTGTGATGCTGGAGGCTGTCAAAGAAAAATTTGATAGAGATAGGGACTTGCAGGATTTCTTTGAGAAACTGCCTACGATTTTTACGTCGAATCAGAAAATATCTACAAATGCACCTATCTTCACATCTGGAGGACACCAACCAGGATAGGGCGCACAGTCCTGAATCATTGCAACCATCTCGTCGATTTTCAAAAGAAATCCCGACAAGGAATCCAAAGTGATTGCACATCGGTCCTTAATTATTGCACTGACTGACCCCGTACCCCAAGCCAACCTACCAGCCACTGCACCTACTGAGGGAGAACCCAACCTAAACTCACACCTCGACCCGACAACCCACCACTCAACCATACTTCCCCCAAACCAATCACCCTCGACCATTCGCCAACTCCATCACCACCACCAACACCCTCTGACTCAGATAAAGGCCCCCCACAACTGACTGCATCCACACAACCATAGGTGGTAGTCATCTCACCTCCCCAACTAGACAAACCATCAGCCTCTAACCCACAAACCAAAGATCCCACCTTGACTGTTGCAGGTACACAGGAAGCAGATAACGAGAAGCATAAGAAGAGGAAGGAGAAGCAAAAAAAGGAGCATCGTGGACAGCCCTCAAAGGTCCAAATCAGATTGAAGGATGCAAGCTCCCTAACTGACACAGAGATAGGACAACTCTTGAATACCCTGGCAAGTGAAGAAAAGATGAGGAGTGAGCAAAGAAATAAGGAACTCAAGGACAAAAATGTAGAACAGGTCGAGTTTCTTGACAAATGCAGGAATCTGGCCCAGTCTGTCATGTCGGGCCCCATAGAAGTTGACACAAACAAACCGCTCGAAAGGGTGTATTAGCTATTTGAGAGCATGGTGTCAACACTGCAAGCTCACATCAAGGAAACTAAGGAGGAACAAAAAGAGGAAACTGCCCGACTCCTAATGGCACAGCACACTGCATTTTTTGAAGGATATAAAGTACTACAGGATCATATGGAGGAGTCTGTCGTATTTGAAGAAGTACTAAGAGACTGGCCTAATCACTATAGGCAAGTTTATCAGCAGAATCGACAAGGGATTTAAACATTAGAGAGCAGAAAAACCACTGAAGAAGCACTCATAACGACAATAGAGGAACAAATAGTGCTTAAAACCGCCAAACTGCAGAAACTAGAAAGGGAAGCACATCAGTGGGTGCAACAAGCTCTCCCTAAATCAGAGAAAGTCGACATCATATACCCACAGATGAAACGACTTATCGAAACTGCAGAGGAGAAGGATGAGTTCATGGGTCCTAACATGGAGAGGATAGATGAAGTCTCCATCTCAGAAAAGATGTCGATCTTATCAGGCTTGACCACACTCACCATCAACATCCAGAAAATCTTGCAGAGTTGGACAGATTTCCAACATCACCTCGTAGTAACAGCCCTAGCCATTGAAGAAGTCTATGTACAAAAAATACCGACCATCAAACTTCACATCCCACCGCAATAACTATTAAAGGCCAGCAAGAATTTTGTACCTCCCTGTTTCTTCGGGACGAAGAAACGTTTTGTTCGTGGGGGAGAAGTAGAAGGAGCAAGTCGATAAGTCGACTTGAATGATAGCCGACTTAGTCGATCAGCCGACTTAGTCGATGGGCTGAATTAGTCAATCAGCCGACTAAGTCGATGGGCCAACTTAGTCGATCAGCTGACTAAGTCGGTCGGCTAACTAAAACTAGAGATTAAGTTGACCACCTAAGGTTGTGTCAGTTCACCGAACCGACAGGTAGTTATTTTGTAACCATTTTGTAAACATATATATTAGGCTGTTGAGCCAAATGAGAACTCAGTTCAGTTCTCTATGTTGTATGGACTCATTTGTGTAATATAATTTGTTAATTCACCTATTTGTTCTTATCTCTTGTCTCTGTTTTATATATATGTTTTAGTGTGTATTATTGGTAACCTTATGTGATCTGTGAGATTACAACAGGAACTAACTACGAAAACTTCAGCAGTTTTTGGTTCACTCTCAATAGGAAGAGAAGGGAAAGATGAAGGCTGTGCCAAAGTGACTACTTTGATATTAACACTCTCTGACAACAGATTTGTATCGGGTGGAGATGACATCGACTCAGCCACTTTAACTTCACTCTCCAAAGGAAGAGTGGGGTGAACTACCTATTCTTCACTCCTTAAAGAAAGAGTGGGATCGATCGAGGATGGAACTAGATTGGCCACTTTATGAACCAATGGAAGGTTAAGGGGAAACTTACTGTAACCTATTGGAAGTCATTGATGAGGAATAGTAATATATTCCAACAACTTTGAAGCTTCATCCATGTGAGGACAAAGGTAATTAAGGTGCATGTCCTTACATAACAAGCAAGGATATCTAACCTTTCCTTTTTGACTCTTAAACACAGAGTCACTAGTTGATGGGGTATCATCAGTATGATGACTAGAGGCTGATGGCATGGGGTACTGGGAAGCCTCAGACCACACTTCTAAAACCTAGGATAGACCATAACAATCCTTAGGAAGATGGTCACCCTTGCAAAGTCTACAAGGGAACTTAGGCTTACGAGGTGTTTTTGTGGGAAATTCTACACTTTTAGCACTGCTATCAGTGGTTTATGGGTTTCCAACATGACGATCAGAGGTTGGAGCTATGACCTTCTTATTAGTGTTCTTCTTCTTAGTCTTCCTTTTTGTCTTCTTCTTATGGGCCCTTTTACTAACATCAGAGTTTTCAATAGGTAAAGAGGAAGAAAAGGAAGTTGATTCAACATTCGACGAGGAAGGAGAAGGATTAACATGAGGTTCATCCAGCACAAAGGGTGCATTTTGTATAATGAGATTGGAGAATAACCATACAAGCAATCACATAGCCAATCCAAGAAGACTCAAATTGGCCATGAATACATAGAATACATAGAATTACATGGAGAAAAAATGTTACAACCTAAGCCTTAATGTTGCAACCTTCCATCCAACAATCCAAGCCAAGCCTCCAAATAATGATAGCTTTCCTCCCAAGGTATGAGTAGGGATCACCTAGAAATTCTACCAGCATAGGATTATCGTAGTCCTTCCTCCCTCATCATGGAGAGAGGCTTCAAATTTATAAGGATAAAGGGGTAGAGTAGGTTGAATATTAAGAGGAGAGATATAAGGGATCCTCCCATTAGGTTAGGAAACTGAATTCCACCTCACCTAGAAGCTAGGGATGACCCTCCACCTCATATAGCTTAGAGAAGGGCTAGAAGCTTCGAATTTTCCACTCTAAACACCATTGGAGCACATTGCATGAAGAGACAAAGCGCCAGACTAGGGTTGGAAGACCTTACAAGAAGGCTAAGTGTGTCAGTGGCACACCCTGTTAAGGATGAAAGTGTGCCAGCTAGGAGCTAGTGCACCTTGACTGAAGGGAAGGATCGCCAGCCTATTTAGAGGAGGTAAAAGGCTAGGGACAACCTCATACTCAATGCACTTTAGCTAAGGGAACTTTATGGATTAGGAACAGAGTTGATACATGGCTCATGATGACAAGATTTTGGTATAACACACTAAACCTGGGTCAGGATCCCTAGAGGAGGGAGAAAATACAACAAATGGTTTTGTTTCCAGGACCCAATTCATTGTAGTGAAGGATATGTTGTGGAAACCAATGAAACCGGAGACCCGGGATTGGGTGGATTTCAAGTAGTTAGAATTCACACAAAAAGAAAGCGAAGAATATTGAAGCAACCCAATATAGTGGTTGGGTTGGTACATCTATATAGACATTCACAAGATTTTATTTTCTAATTTTCCCATTGTGTTGCATGAATGCTTGTCTAAGTTGGCAACCCAACAAAGAAATTTTCAAGGAGGAGATCCGAAGAAGTGGAATCCTTAGTTGATTGAGTGACTAGAAGGTGTGAGTAACCATTTGTCAAGGGTTGTGGATTTTTGGAGAGACAACATATTGGAGGGATACATTAGTGAGTTTGTTGTTGATATAATAACCTCATGCATTGAGGAAAAGAGAAAAAAAATTCAAGGACCACGCGGTAGATATCTGTCATCTTTAAAGATGTGGATAAAAATGTTTATATGTGAAAAGGGTATTTTGTGAATGTGACAAGACTTTGTATAAATAGAGTGGGTATGTCTCAGTAGAACTTTGTGGAAAATGATGCACCCTAAATTGAGATGTTCCCAAGAGATAGTGGAACTGAACTAGAGTGGGGATTTCTAAGAAGTGAAAGAAGATTTAGATTTGGTAAGAGAAGAAAGACTCTACTAGGAAGAAGAAGTTGCAGCATGACTAGAGAACAAGAAGGATAGAATCGTGCATCATACTTGGACGAAGGGTCTTGCAACGAGGAAGAAGAATATCAGTCGATCTCTGAAGGAGAGGAAGAGTCAGAAGAGTCAACCGAAGCTCCAGAATGAGAACGTGGTTACAACTCTCCTACAACACCGCATACATTTCCAGGGGTAATATCTAGAGAATTATCTCTGAGTAGATTTGTAAATTCAAGTAGTACTAATGTTGTAAATAGCGGACAAGGGGGTACGACTAGCCAAAATTTTGTTCTGAATATACCAACGGTAAATACAATGGTTGGAGTTGACATTAAGTTACCAATATTCAATGGAAATGGGTTAGAGGACGCAGAACAGCATTGGTTCCTTTGTGAAGTTTGTGGAGTGTGTGATAGATCCAGGATGAGAATATCAAGAAAGCACAAATGGTCACGACTCTGCAAGGTCGTGGGCTTGACTTGTACATGAAATTTTCCATAGTGCCAATAGGAGTTGTCCAGAAAACACTCAATGATATTCGAGTGGGTATGATATATTAGTTCAGAAAGATAAAATTTGAATCACAGTGCATCACTGAGATCAAAGAAATTAAGAAGCTACCAACAAAATATGTCTGGGATTTTGACCAAAGATTTAATACATTGATGGCCAAAGTGAGCTTCCAAATGTTGGATGTACAGCACAAGGAATTGTTTATTGTCACCTTGTTACCACATATCCGAACCCTGTTGATGCAACAAAAGATTGCGTCGCAGACATAAGCTCTATAGATAGCAATGAAGTTAGAATACTCACCGATTGGAGATATCAACATGGGAATGATGCAAATTTAGTCAACGTTGTCAAACCTTATTGTGCAACTCCAAGATATTAAGAGAGGAAAGGAAGTTCAAGAAGAACTATGGTGTAAAAGATGTAGAACATACAGACACCATAAAGACAATTTCCCGACGCTCATGAACTATGTCATAGCAAGATCGTCGAATTCGTTAAACACCCAAGGGATTCCTTGGTGTAGAACATGCCAGACTAGGGGCCACAAGTCCGAAGAATGTATGTACTTACATAATATTGTAAGTGCGCCATCTATTCTGTATTGTAAATTGTGTAAATCAGTAGGTCATGATGAAAAGGACTGCAGAGCACTTCAGCTGCTCCAAGAAGAGAAAATGGATACCTAATTAATGAAAAATGATGAGCAGATGCAATATGAACGAGCGCAACCTCAGTATCATCCTTCTCAATATCAAAAACCAAAAGTACCCTCAGCTACAATACCAGCAGAATCAGTATCCACAACAACAACAATACCCTCTGCAAAGGGAAGGTGGAAACTTTCAAGGCCAAGGACAACAGAAAGGAGGAGGAGGATTTGGTCATGGAAGAGTCCAAGTAATATATTATAACTGTGGAAATTCATGACATTTTTCTCGAGATTGTCAAAGTAGAGAATTTGATCACATTGTCGAACAGTGTCCACAACTAATTCCAAAATAGAAGGCTCGAACTGTCGTCAACCCTAATCCAGTGCAGAATCATAATCTGAACGTCGACTAGAACATTCAGATGATTTCTTCTTAGCCGAGAGAACCTCACATCGATGTCGTAATAAGAGGAGGTGTTGTGATAGGAACAGACTAGAATACACAGCAAGCACAACTGCAGGTGAGACCCACAGCACAAAATAAATCCCCCCTGGATTTCCAGAATGAGAAAGAAGTCTTCTTGGATGTGTGACCAAAGTTTGTTTATGCTAATAAATCATCGACATTTGGGAAAGTCAAAACCATGTTTAAACGATTTGAACAACTATTTAGGAAAAAACCAATGAAAAAGGTTAGTAAGATTAAAGAATTTTTCAAAAATTGTTTAGCACTAATAAATGATAAAGATGTTGTTGCAAAACTGACATCATTGATAGAATAAACTCTAGATGACATGTGACCTAAAAAAAGTTTTAATCATATTGGGAAGAGACTAAAAATAGGCTGAGAACTGCAAATGACTATGCAGATAGGAGAATATGATATGGATTATATCATATTAGATTTGGGATTGGATGTTAACATATTGATAAGACAAACATGGGAGAGCATGAATAAACCACGGCTGGATTGGTCTCCTATTCAACTAAGGCTTGTGAACCACTAGAAGGTTCTACCAATTGGTAGACTAACTCAAGTGCATGTAGAAGTTGAAGGCTTAAGAACATATGTCGACTTCAAAGTAATTGACATTTTCGATGACACATATCCATATCCTACAATGCTAGGAATTGATTGGGAAATAGACAGGAAAACCATTATAAACTTTAACAAAATAATCTTATCATTTGAATATTCTGAACTAAGGTTTGTTGCGCCAATTGATCCGCTCGAAGGGCAGAGATATGTTGAGCTAGTAAATACTGAAGGTCAAGGAAATTACCTGGATCAATTGTATAATATCATTTCATCAAAATAAGACTATATAAATCCAACATGTAAAGGTTAATTGAGCTAGAAACGTGTAAGTTCTTGCACATCCGATTCAGGTGATGCCTAGAAAATTAGCAGACCAGGCTACATGAAGTTTCCATGAGAATATGTGCAAGAATCACAAGATATTTCTAAAGGGTAGAAGTTGAATCAAGGGTTTTTCCTACATATGAATGATTACCCAACCTTGCATCTTTTCTGGTGGAATTTGAGGAAAAAGTTACAGAATCGCATCGATTTTCTGCCTTGAACTATGTGCTGAAAGCTACGCCTTTTAGATGGTGGGGTACACATAAACAGTCAATTTATGAGTGGCCACAATGTCAAAAATTACTAGATATTAGATTTGGGGAAGAGATCAGTTATCCTTATCAGAAGTATAAAGGACTAAAAAATCTTGTGGATCATATTGAACATTGTCTCAAGAAATGGCAAGAATATCTACAATAGGAGTGGGTTCACCGATTCATCCACACCTTGGAAATGGTACCAAGAAATTGGTACACATCATTTGAGCTGCGATGAGGAACTATTGAATGGGAAATTTTAGTTACAAGCTTCACCTAGACATATGATTTCACAAGTGAACATCCAACAGTTGACGTTGCACTACAAATAACAAAGGAAAATATATTTGAAGAAATCCTAGTCGCAACCACGAACTTCCATCAATGCACCATGATGGTACACAACTTAATGGAATGTTACAATATTAAAGGAGAACCAGATAATGATGATCCGCTATAGATAAACATACCTGAGCAGAGGGTATGTGTGTGGTGGAAGGAGTTGGTATGTGTAGTGACCAATTTCTAAGTCCACTCAAGATCAAGAAAGTAAATATTGGGTCGATTGAAAACCCAAAGTTTGCTAATATTGAAGATTACTGGGAATACAAGACTATGGGAAAGATCACTGACTTAGTACATGAATTCTAGGATATGTTCCCTACAAACTTTTCTGAGATGAAAGGCATAGTCGGGGACCTTGGTGAAATGAAGATACCCTTGAGGCCTGATGAAAAACCAGTCAAACAGCGGTCGTATAAATTAAAGTCGTGTTAAAAAGAAAAAGTTAAATTTGAACTGGACCAAATGCTAGAAGTGGGTGTGATAGAACCTCTGGAAGAATCAAAATGGATCTGTCCAATTGTAGTCCAAGACAAGAAAAATTCAAGGAAAGTGAGAATTTGTGTTGACCTGAGAAAATTAAATGATTCCTTCTTGCATGATCCATTTCTAAATCCATTCATAGATGAAGTATTGGAGAATGTCAAAGGAAAAGAAAGGTATTCATTAACTGATCTATTTTTGGGATACACTCAAATAAAAATTGCAAAGGAGGTCTGATACAAGACTACCTTTTCCGGCGGAGTGGGGATGCTACGAATACATGGTAATTCCCATTGGACTCAAGAATGCGCTTGCAATATTTTCTAGAATCGTAGTTGTTTCATTTAAATATTTTATACACAAATTTCTTGAAGTCTACTTTGACGACTGGACAATATTTGGTCTTGCAAAAGATCACATAGAGAGTCTTAGAATGATGTTGGAACGATGTCGCCAGTATCAAATTGACCTAAATTTAAGGAAGTGTATTTTTTGTGTGGCTTTTGGAGATCTGTTAGTCCATGTCATCTATCGTGATGTAATTTTGATTGATCCATCCAAAATTTCCATCATCCTCGACTTACCACCACCTACCACAGTTAAGCAGTTGAGAGAAACATTAGGGCATACAGGATACTACAGTAATTTTATCAAGAGATATGCATAGGTGACTGCCCCAACGGAGAGATTTCTAAAAAAAGACACTAAATTCTAGTGGCCAAACAAATGTCAAGAGAGTCTAGACAAGCCGAAAAACAAGATGGCTATCACGCCAATACTTGTATTTCCATATTCAGAAAAATAATTTCATGTTCATTTTGATGCATCTTCTGTCGCACTGGGCGTGGTACTAACACAGCCAGCAGAAGGAGCAATTAATCACCCCATTGATTTTGCTAGCAGGAACTTATCAACTGTAGAGAAAAAATACACCACAACTGAGTGGGAAGGGATCGCGATGGTGTATGCACTGCAAAAATTTAAACATTATTTACTTGGTGGACATTTCAAGATGCACATTGACCATTATGCACTGAAATATTTGGTCAATAAGCCATTTTTTGCGAGGGAGATATGTTGGTGGCTTCTCCTCTTCCAGGAATTCAATTTCGAGATAACTGCTAAACCTGATCGGTTGAATTTGGGACCAGACCACCTATCAAGGATTAAAAGTAGAGAAGAACACACAAGTTTGGAAGATAATCTTCCTAATGTGCATTTTTTTGTGATAACCGTCTTTGATGACCAATACAAAGATATCATACAGTTTCTGAGTACAAGTTATGCGCCAATAGATTTTACCACTGCGCAGAAGAAACAGTTGGTAATATGAGTTGCATATTTCCAAATGATTGTTGGACACTTGTATAAAATGGGTCCTAATTAGATACTTCGATGTTTTGTTTTGGAGCACGAGGGAATGATGATATTAAGTGAACAACATGCTTATCTTGCAGGAGGACACTATGTAGGAAAAGCGATGGTGCGCAAGATATTACATGCAGGGTTATGGTGGCCTACTATGCATGCAGATGCTCAGGACTATTGCCATAGCTGTGATATCTATCAAAGAACTAGGAAGCCATCCCAAAGAGATGAAATTCCACTAGTACTGTAGATAACATCACAGGCATTTGATAAATGGGTTGTTGACTTCATAGGACCTATCATTCCAGTAGGGAAACAAAGAGTATCATAGGTATATTATCATTGTAACCAATTACCTGACCAGATGGGTAGAAGATGCACTAGTAAAGGATTGTACTGTTGCGACAGCTGTGAAGTTCTTATTTCAAAATTTTGTGACAAGGTTCGGTTGCCCAAATATTTTGATCAGTGATCAAGGTACGCATTTTGTTAATCAATTGATTGAAGAACTAACTGATGAATTCCAAATACAGCATAAAAGAACAACTCCATATCACCCGCAAGCCAATGGATATGTTGAAGCATTTAACAAGATTCTAGAAAATGCACTAATAAAGTTCTACAATGTGCAAAGAGATGAATGGGATCAGAATATCCCTGCAGTGCTATGGGAATATCACACAACATGCAATAAGTTGATAGGTCAAACACCATTCAGGTTGGTATATGGACAAGAAGATCTCATGCCTATGGAATATATTGTACCAATTTTGAGAGTTGTCTCGATCATGAAAATGACAGATGTTGATGTTGTAGAACAAATATTGCTTCAACTAGTTCATTTGGAGGAAAAACACATTGTTGCAGGATTTGACCATAACATAGAAAATCAAAGGAAAAAGGTATGGAATGATAGACACATTAAGAGCAATCATTTTGAAGTTGGAGGTATATTTCTTATGTATGATAGTAAATTTTTCAAGCATCCAGGGAATTTGAAAACACATTGGTTAGGACCATATGTCGTTAAGGAAATCACTGATGGAGGAGTAGTGAAGTGAGAGAAATTATATGGTACAGAGGTCAGAGGTCTCATTAATGGGAGTCGATTGAAGCCTTATTTTGATAGTTGCAACTAGGTCACAACAAAAAAGGGGGGGAGAAAGAGTGTTATATCAACTTGGCATTTTCCCAAGATTAGAAATTTTCAGCGAAGGAAATTAATCTGTCGCAAGATAGAAACCATGTGGGAAGGGAAAAGCAACTCGCAAGGAATGCAACCAGAAGTGTAAGAGAATGAAAATAAATTCGCAAGGGCTGCAACCATAAGTGTAATATAATGAAAAAAATCCACAAGGAGCGAGACAAGAAGCTGATGGAGCTTGAAAAGAGAAGCGAATTTATCGCATGAAAGAATATCGACAGGAAACGATGTGACATTGGCACAATAAGTAAGAAATTCGTTGACAAGATTGATGTCAGTCCTTAAAATCCACAGACACAAAATGAATCTAACTGTCCCTTCAGTCATAAGTATCATGACATCACAACAAAAAGGAAGTGACATAATTAGCAGCGTTAACATACTAACTCAAAAAAATTCCCATGTGACAGATCGTGTTGTCATGATACTACTCAATGATGGAGCGTGTGAATATTTGACAAGTTGAACACCTCAATAATCCTTCTAATTTCCCTCACATTCAAATTAACTCCCATAAAATGCCACAACAAATTGTTGTAGGAATTAGACGCATAGTTGAATAAATATTATTGGAGAAGTATTGTGACTGTGAGCTTTAGTACTAGTGCCCTCATGGGCCCTGTGAGTGAAGTTGTTATTCCTATTATCATTGAGAAAAATGTTGTTGGATATTCTCCACCGCAATCAGGGAGGCCCCTGGAAACTAAGATAGTTCCATTCCTCCTTGCACTAATGTTATGAACCATCCTACCAGGGTTGGCAATAAGGAAGTGTTTTGGTTCCCGCAAGAGAAACATTGTCTCGGCATTGCTAAGAAAGAATGAAGAAGTAATGGCTAGAATCCAAGGACCAAAGGACATCCCATTGAAGTTGTTAGATAGCACTACGAAACCAATTTACACAGTGCACCATATCCATTGCTATAACCTGTCGGTCCGAACTAGTGTTCAAATAGTGGCTGTTAGCATCATTTTTGGGCTAAATAGTTAGAAGGGGTCAGACCAGAGGAGATACAAGGTAAGGTATAAAAATTTCTATCATATGACCTAAAGGATATGAAAAAGGGGTTCTAAAATTCTTTGGAGGACTTATTCCTAAGTCTAAAATGCAAAAATGTGAAGAAAATCTCAAAGTGCAACCTTGGGAATAAGTTGTGTATAAGAAATCTGCCTTAATATTATATCACAACAAGATTGAATGGTGTAGATCTGTAGAAAATGAGATCAAAGGCTGTAGGAGAATCCACAAAGGTAAGTTGCAAAGTATAAATAAATCTGATTACATGTGGAATGAGTTAACATGCAACTAAAATCTACCGTCAGATCAGCAAAAGGGAGGAAGATCTATGGCCAGTAAGATTTCCGTTGATTAAACTTGCACAGAAGAATGAAATTTCATTTCAGCAAAATCGAGGAAATCCCTCACATTTTAATGGTTGATATAGGGGAAGAGAAAATATCTACAATTGATATAAATTCCGCTACAACATGCACGAAGAAATTAGTGCTGAGGATCAGCGGAATTTGGTAGGGTCATCGTTGATCGACGATGGAGATTTAAAGGTGATTTAGATCAATGGTTTAAGTAGATTCATCTATGTGAACAAGCGCGGGGCAAATCAAGTTTTAAATCGGCAGAAAAGATTAGAGGCCTTATCTTTCAATGGTCTAGATGAAGACTTGATCTAGATCAACAGTCAATGTTTATTCTTCTAGTGAAATATGCATAGGTGAATACAAATTTGAAACTCAGCGCAATGTGGTAGGGACTACATATTTTAATGGTCAAGATGGAAGCATGATTGAGATCGAGGACATGTATCCTTTCCAATTCTAGAAGGTGCGTGGGAGAATAAAACTGGTGAACTTTCGGAATGGGTTAAAGGGCCCATAAAATCAAGGGCACACATTTTACAAAGAATAGATCTACGACCTGAAATTGTTCCGCTGAAAAAACATGAAAGATAGACAATGAAGGGGAAGATCAGCGGAATCAGATAAAGAGGAGCAGAAATGAGCGGCTGAGATCAACCAGGTTTGAGATCTATGATAGATAATATTTTTGCAAGAAGGAGATCCACACTTCTTGAAAAGCTAAATCTGAGTGGAAAGTTAAAGAAAGGAATTGATCAACGATTCAAATTTGTGAATAAAAAGATCAATGGTTGAAAATTTACTTACTCAGATAAGTTAGGGTCCCTTTATTATCTGAATAGGTGAGTTAAAGGGAGAAAATGATCGATGGTGAGGATGAATCAAAGGATGGATTTGTGGTTATGGTTAATTTCGCAACTGAAAGCTGCGAGTGTTGGAAAAAGAAATGGCCAGCCTAGAGTTACCATCGGTGGATCAGTGGAAATCGGTCGAGAAGTATGGAATATCTAAATACACATTACATGCATGAATATTAATGAAGATCATTCAAGAATTATTTCCGAAGATTAGCTAACTAGGGTTTAGTTTACTTTTTAGAAAATAGTTATTAGTTAATAAATGTAGATGATAGATGTAAAGGCGGTTATTGCCTATTTTTAGAAGTTTGTTATTTCATCTCATGGAGAAGTTTGTATAAGAACCAGTTTTTGAAATGAAGAAAGGGTTGGAACCCTTGAGAATTCAGCATTGTATTTTAATATCTATCTTTTTAAGAAAATCACAGAGTCGAAGCTGGCATTTTGCAAAGATTCATGTGATGTCTATGTTGCAATCTGTATTTTCCTTTTCTTATGTGAATGTGTCTCTTGTTATTTGCTTCCATGATGTTTTCCTTTCATGTCTGAAATAAGTCTTTAATAGCACAGAATTCATACTTATATGCTATGTCTATTGATTTCAGATATTCTCAAAAACCTATTCAACTAAAATTAATGTTGGATTCATCCTAGTTAGATGCCCACGTTAATGGAATTTTCTTTATTTCTTCTATAATCACCAGACCAAAGCATTTTGATTGTAACAAGATTGCTACCTTTCCTTTGTTATGATTTCCATACAATAGCATTCTGATTGATATAATTATTTTGACTCCATTGCCCAATGTGCACTTTCCTTGTTTCAACCAACAACAATCTTAAATTTATTTCTTGTTCATATATCTGGCCTTGTGAAAAAATTCATTGAGATATCCCTCTCTATAGAGAAAGAAACCAGCTTTCTTTCCTAAACTTGGTTTTTTGGTTACCTTGGGATTTACCCTTTCACAGCCTGGGTAAAGTTTTGAGTGCTAACATCTTGGCGTCATTTCTGGGGAACAAGGGTTTCCTAGGTATGAACGATAGAGTTTCATATTTGATTATTGATGGTGAACAATAGTTAG
Organism: Pseudotsuga menziesii; assembly: GCA_001517045.1. NCBI lineage: Eukaryota > Viridiplantae > Streptophyta > Pinopsida > Pinales > Pinaceae > Pseudotsuga > Pseudotsuga menziesii. Next base: position 10,946 of record LPNX010661516.1, on the reverse strand, counting down.
ACAAGTAGGCTGTGTACCTTTTTCCTAGTGACTCCAACTTTGAAGAATCCAGATTTTAGAATTTTTATGGTGAATCCACTAGAAAAAGGTTTCACAGTTTGAAGTGTTGATTCAGTTTCTTCATTAATCAATATGATTTCTATATATGCAAGGTATGCTCCTATGGATCTTTATCACATTCCTAGTTTTCCAAATTGAATACCTAATATAGATTGGCAAACATGTATTCCAAAATTCAAAGATCAAAAGAGTCATGATGGTGTCGTTCATTTGGTTAGATTTCATATGCATATACATAAGCTTGGAGTTAAATTGCATGAGGATTATTTAATGAAAATTTTCATGGTTAGTTTGGAAGGAAATGCACGGTCATACTATGACAAGTTTCCATCAGAAATTTTATATTCCCTTAGAGACTTCCATACAGTATTTCATGAGCATTTCAAAGACCAATATCCTTCCATGTTGCTGGTTCAATATTGTTGCATGCATGTTAAAGGTTTCATTGAATATTTGGAGAACATGTATGGTGATGATGAGTTTATGGATGAATATATTTTACATGAGAACTCCTTTCATAAAAAATAAATTCAAAATAGCTACCATGACATTCAAGAAAATTCCCAACAATCGATAATTTCTTCCTTTACTGGAAGTGACATAAGCCAAAATTCTGATTCAACTAGTTACATTTATTTTTATGAAATTGATGATAATTTGCAGCATTTTTGTCAATCTTTGTGTGACCAAGAAGGGAGTCGGGACTGTTAGTCAAATCCTTCCTCATATTTTCAACTTCTAAATTTTTGTTACAAGAAGGGGATTCCCATTTCCAATCAGAAAATACCCTTGTGCATCAGCAATCTCTTCAAAGTTTTAATACTTCTATGGCCGATTACATAGAGGATTCTAATTCTGTAAAGTTTCAGTCGCATAGTCCTTCCACATGTTCATTTTCTGAAATTGTATATATAGAGAAATCAGACCTTGAATTAATGGTTGAAGAAGGACCTTTGTCTGTTTATCAAATTCAAATTTCACCTGGAGATTTACAATAACGTACAAATACCTTTTTGTTTATGGATGATGACAAGGATGAACAACATTACAATCAGACCCAACATATAGAAAAGCCAGAAATTTGCAATGAGGAAGTGAAACGCAAAGAAGAAGGTCAAGGTTCTCTTTCAGTTTCAAAATCTTAGTGTCAAGAAGGATTTTGTTCACTTGATTTTATTGAAGAACATAATGATATTTTTGTTGAAGTACATAAAGAGAATCAAGTTGTTAATTTAGAAATTTTAAATGAAGCTATTGATGTCTCATTTAATAATTGTCATGAACATACTCTTTATGGTTTTTCTGAATATCAATTTGATAAATTGAAAATGAAGTTACAGTTTGAGCAGCATTGTCATAGAAAGAAAATGACAGAAAAAAAATGAGGATTATCATGTTTCTTATGACCCGGTAGTCAGCTATATGGAGAAATTTTTCAGTTGGGGTAGTTGGTTATGTTTCCACCAAAAATATCACATCTACTATCATTTATTTTTTCCATTATGTTCTTATGTTCTGATTTTGATTAAGCATGATGAAGAAGCTCAAAAATTAGATCAATTGCTTGATTGGATTCATTGGAAATCAGAGTTTACTTGATTTGGCATTGGTGCTCAGTAAAGTAGGGTAGGTAGGTGTGAATAATCTCAACATGGCGAATATTTCTTTCAGCAATTTTTCAGTTTGATTTCAGTATGAGTTCAGTTTTAGTTTCAAGTTCAGATTTGCATTTTACAGTTGGTTTCAGTCTTCAAAGGAAGGATTGGTGACAAGGTATAGAGTGGGATTTGTTTGCAGTATGGATTGGTGACAGGCTACAGGTTAGAGAAGTTTGAGGGTTTCAGGGAAATTGGGAGCATCCCAACGGATCAGGAACTAGTTCTACGGGTTCTTTGCTACCTCGTAGAAAGGATAACATCCCCAATTGGAGCCAGTTGTTTGCACCATTTTTGGGCTAAATAGTTGGAATGGGTCAGACCAGAGGAGATACAATGTAAGGTCTAAAAATTTCTATCATATGACCTAAAGAATATGAAAAGGGGGTTCTAAAATGCTTTGGAGGACTTATTCCTAAGTCTAAAATGAAAAAATGTGAAGAAAATATTAAAGCGAAACTTTGGGAATAAGTTGTGTATAAGAAATCCACCTTAATGTTATATCGCAACAAGATTGAATGGTGTTGATTTGTAGCAAAGGAGATCGATGACTATAGGAGAATTCACAGATGTAATTTGCAAGGTGTAAATAAATTTGATTACATACAAAATGAGTTAACATGCAACTAAAATCTACTGTCAGATCAGCATAGGGAGGAATATCTATGGCTAGTAATATTTTCACTGATTAAACTTGCATAGAAGAATGAAATTTTCATTTCAGCAGAATTGGGTAGATCTCACTTATTTCAATGGTTGAGATCGGAGAAGAGAAAATATCTATGGACGATATAAATTCTGCTACAAGAACATGTGTGGAGAAAGTAGTGTTGAGGATCAGCGGAATTTGGTAGCGCCATCATTGATCGACGACAGATATCTAAAGGTGATTTAGATCAATGGTTCAAGTATATTCCGCTATGTGAACAAGCGTGGGGAAAATCAAGTTTGAAATCAATGGAAAATATTAGAGGACCTATGTTTTGATGGTCCAGATGAATACTTGATCTAGATCAATTATTAGTGTTTATTCCTCTAGTGAAATATGCATAGGTGAATAAAATTTTGAAACTCAGCAGAATGTGGTAGGGACCACATCTTTTAATGGTTGAGATGGGAGCATGATTGAGATCAAGTTCCTATATCCTTTTCATTGCTAGAAGGTGCATGGGAGAAAAAATTGGTGAACTTGTGGAATGGGTTAAAGGGCCCATACAATCAAGGGCGTAGATGTGACGAAGAATAGATCTACGGTCTGAAATTGTTCCACTGATAAAAACATGCAAAACAAAAAATCAAGGGGAAGATTAGCGAAATCGAATAAAGAGGAGCAGAAATGAGATGCTGAGATCAATCAGGTTTGACATCTATAATGGATAATATTTCTGTAAGAAGGAGATGCACACTTCTTATAAAGCTAAATATGAGCAGAAATTTAAAAAGGGGAATTGATCAACAATGCATATTTGTGAAGAAAAAGATAAATGGTTGAAAATGTATCTGCTCAGATAATATAGGGTCCCTTTATGATATGAATAGGTGAGTTAAAGGGAGAAAGAGATCGATGGTGAGTATGAATAAAAGGATGGATTTGTGGTTATGGTTAATTTTGCAACTGAAAGTTGCGAGTGTTGGAAAAAGAAATGGCCACCTTGGACTTACCATCTTTGGATCAGTGGAAATCAATCGAGAAGTATGGGAGATATAAATATACGTTACATGCATGAAGATTAATGAATATCATTGAAGGATTATTTCTGAACATTAGTTAACTAGGGGTTTAGTTACTTTTCAAAAAACATTTATTAGTTAATAAATGTAGATGACAGATGTAAAGGCAGTTATTTCCTATTTTTAGAAGTTTGTTATTTCAGCTCATGGAGTAGTTTGTATAAGAATCAGTTTTTGAAATGAAGAAAGGGTTTGAACCCGTGAGAATTCAGCATTGTATTTTGAGATCTATTTTTTTAATAACATCACAGAGCCGAAGCTGGAATTCTGCAAAGATTCATGTGTTGTCTATGTTGCATTCTGTATTTTCCTTTTCTTATGTGAATGTGTCCCATGTTATTTACTTCCACAATGTTTTCCTTTCATGTCTGAAATAAGTCTCTAATAGCACAAAATTCATACCTATATGCTTTGTCTATTGATTTCAGATATTCACAAAAACCTATTCAACTAAATTTAATGTTGGATCCATCCTAGTTAGATGCCCACGTTAATGGAATGTTCTTTATTTCTTCTATAATCACCATACCAAAGAATTTTGACTGTAACAAGATTGCTACCTTGCCTTTGCTATAAATTTCCATGCAATATCATTGTGATTGGTATAATTATTTTGAATCCATTTCCCAATGTGGACTTGCCTTGTTTCAACCAACAACAATGTAAAATTTATTTCTTGTTCATATATCTAGCCTTGTGAAAACAATCATTGAGAGATCCCTCTCTGGAGAGAAAGAAGCCAGCTTTCTTTCCTAAAGCTCGGTTTTGTGGTTACTTTTGGATTTACCCTTTCACAACCTCGGTACATTATGAGTGCTAACATCGGAAAAGAGAACCATAGGCCACCATCATCAACATCATCTCTACGAAGCACTAAAAACATAAGGGGTGATGATGCTTTCAAGACAAGATGAACTGGCAGATTTCAATAAAGGAAGGTAAGGCGTTGATAGTATGCCAGAATTCACCAATAGTGAAGCAAAGAAAACCATCGAGTTTATAATGAACTTTCCAATTATTGCAAGCTCCATGTTTTATACCGATGTTGCATACTCATTCAAGGATGATGAAGCAGAATATTCTGAAGGGAGGAAGGAAAAACCTGGGATGAGTTTGCATTGAATCCAGAAATGTAGAAAAGGAAAATTGGTAATACTAATAAGTCTCCCATCTCATCCATCCTACTAATTTGAAACAGTAACTATATTCTATATTAGAAAGAAGGACATTAGTAACAGATGTGTTGGTTCTATGGGCAGACCCGGGTTTACTGTAATGTACCAACAACACCCCTAGCTCATCGGCCCTTTCAGTGACAGACCACGGAGCGGCCTGAAGTCTCACCCGAAGTGACTCTAATGGGTTGGCCAAAGACTCAAGTGTCTTCAACCAGGTTCTGTAGCATCCTGGGGTCTCGCAGCTCTTCTTATCCAGCGAGATCTCACTCTGCGACGTACAATCTCTTTTACTCGCAGGCTCTAACAGGGGAAGGGCTCCTATCACATTGCAATGACTCTAGCGATGCGCAACTCTCTCTTCCTCTTAACCCGTGATCTGTGCTATCTCACACCGCAGCTCCTCTGTCGGTGCGATATCGCCTACTATCAACACGATATCTACTATAGTGCGACCCACCACAACCCTCACAGTACAAAGGATATTGCACTGGGTGGAACGACTCGGTTTTCTTTCAACAAGATATTAAACACTCTGACGTGAACTTCCACAGTTCACTCATTCTTCCTCAACTTATAATTAACTATTCGAAGAAGTATACTGGAAACACTCTAACAGACTGACTTATTACTGTGTGAAACAAGCACTGATAAACTCATATGCAGACACTTGATACATGTGAAACCATCTTTAACCTTCAATAATGTTGTAACTGAATGAGACATACAGACATTTACTAACTGATATACAACAATCATGTAACAGATAACAGATAATAGATATCAACGGAATAAAGCATAATCACATGAAATAATCACATAACACACTGGTTTTACGTGGTTCACTTCCAAGATAGAAGTTACGTCCACAGAACTGTGTTTATTATATCTTGAGAGAGAGTACATAGTTCTGCTGCAACCTGTGTGCAGCTAGAGATCTTCTGGGTAACTCCGCACTCACTGCCGGGAGCCCTTCTCTCCTATATCTCTTCTCTTCCTCTATGTTGCCTTCTTACAATATTCTCTCTCTCTCTCTCTCTCTCTCTGTCAATCCCTGTGGATTGTTACTTACATGCTTCTATGAGCCAGCTACTGGTTACAGTAAGATGTTACAAATGGAATAACAGGACCAAAGCTTGACTCTATCATAATACAAAATGACTATGAGCTAACAGACTAATTGACTCTATCTGTCTGAATAGCTAATCAACTGGCCTACTAGCTAACCTTTTACAACACAAAATACATCCCTTTATAGGCAGCCCGAAGGTCTCGCCATTACAACACTATGGGCCTGTCCCAACAATAACCCAAAACCCTAACTAGTGACAGTCGGTCTATCTGTACTCGAGCTGCCACTTTCCGTCACACCACTACTCTCTGCAGTCTTCCATGCTTCCCGGCACTGACCATGGATACTATGCGTCGCTTCCCTTTCTGTCCTTCATCTTCAATTCCTTGGCCTCGCTGCCCCTTTTTCCTTTATGAGGGTAGCTGAGCCCTCCTGTCTTCCACCGCTGCCTTGAATGCAGTGGGTGAGCTCTCTCTTCTTGGCCGTTTCCTTGAATGTATTGGGTGAGCTCTCTCCTCTCGGCCACTGAGGTACTGTCGTCTTCTTTGACTTCCCTGTCCCAATAGTCACAGTTTTTGGCTCTGATCTGTAGCTAGAAACATGCTACGGTGTCTTATCTTTACCTTATCTCTTATATCTCCACAAAACTGTCTATCCGCCAAAATGGCAGCTTCTCCTGTAGCTGCAGGGCCCTACTCCAACAGTCCCCTAACACTTACTTGTGGCTCGTCCTCGAGCCACTACCAGCGGGCTTCTCCTGCTGTAGATTCTTCTTGGCTTCCTGCGAAGTCTGTTTACATTTGTCTCAAAGTCCTGCGACTTCATTCTGCATAGCTTCTATAACTTAGTTCGTTGGTCTCTCTTATCTTTCCTTCCCTTATTGTCATGCTCTCGCTCTCATCGCTTGCGAGGCCTTTTAAGGATCTTCAGGTTTTGAGAAGTCTTCCACAGATATCCTTTCCTCTTTATCTGGGTTAGAACTTTTATCACAAGGAAAATCTGTATCCTCCAGCCTTCTCAAACATTTCATTCAGTTTGGAGCCTTCTTATGCGAAAGGTATACAAACCAGGAATTCCATTCCGGGAACAAGCCTTTGTCTGCATCTTGAAGTTCTGCTTGTTCGGTTTGTTTTCCCTTTCACTTTTCTTCTCAGCAACTTGCGCGAAGTATTCACACTGCCTGGGTTCCACATATTTCCATTCTTTCCCTTTGGAACCTCTTGTTATTCTCTTAGTTGATGAGATAGGTCATCTCCCTTCTCCCGTTGCCTTCTTTTTCTCATTTTTACTTTCTTCCTGGCTGGAGATTTCTTCTCATCATTCTTCTGCTCTGTTTTCTTATCTTCAGTGATCGACTCGTCTTTTTGCTTCTCTACAATAAAGACTTTGATGACATCTTCTACATTCGGCGCTTGACTCCTCATCCTCAGTAGCTGTCTGGCCTGTGATGAACTTGGTTTCATACCCTTGGGTGGTGTCGCCATAGCGGACACAAGGCCTCCACGCTCAAATCATCTCACAATGTCTTATAAAGGTTCCTCCTCAGACAGAACCCACTCGGTGCAAATATTTGGATTGGCAATGGCTGCGAAATAGGTAAATCACAGCACTCTGTAACGAAATTAGCTCTGCACAGGGAAAACTTAACAACTTAGTCTATCTCTTTGCAAAAGTAACCGTCCTGAATGAATGATCTCTACTTTTATGCTGAAGGCTATACTCCCGAATGCAATGGTCATCTAGGATGAACCCATTGATGGTATTAATTGCATGGACGAGACCATACTCATCGTTTCAATCCTCATTAATTGCTAAAATCCAATCAAATTTCCCTCGAAACCTGTGTGCAGGCGTCGGTCTCATTGAAGATTTACTAAATCTGGAAAATTTAATATGCTGTTGCCAAATCTACGGTAAGGTATATCGGCCATTTCTTCATTAACTGCCTGTCAGAAGGTGAATTGGCTGGCCCTCTGTCCTTTTTCAAAACTGGATACGTGGCATGGGGAATCATCGCCTTACCGCGATGCCACACCGCATCACCTGTTCAAAACAAACTTAAGTGTTTTTTTTTTTTTAACTCTCCTTATGTGACTACTTTTTACCTGTCGATGTAGACTAACTACCAGTGCGATGCCTCCTTTCAACTACACTGTACATCTGCACTCTCATGACTTGTCTGAGTTAAGGATGGGACGTGGAGTGGCTAGCACTGTAAAGCTTGAGCCTACTGCCATTAATAAAAGTGGGAAGAAGCTCCCCATTTAGTTTGCTGAGATGAACGGCTCCTCCATCTGTAACTTGTTGAATCTGGTATGGTCCCAACCAGTGCATCTTGAATTTTCCTGGAAACTTCACAAACTTACTGTCGTAGAGGAGGACTAGATCTCCTATCTGAAAAATCTTGTTATTGAAATTCCTGTCATGCCAAGATTTCTCTCATGCCTTCTGCACTTTCTGATGGAATCCTACGATGAACCTGTCTTCCTCTAAGGCAAGTAGCTGCGCTAGCCTCTCATTTGTCATGTCTGTGTCTGTCATTTCGATGATCTGAGCAATTCTTAGACTAGGCATAATATACTCCATAGGCATAACAGCCTCTTGTCCATACACCAAGCGAAAAGGTGTATGTCCTGTAAGTTTCTTGCATGTTGTCCTATACACCCATAACATAGCATTAACTCTGAGGTCCCAATCATTCCTTTGGCTGTTGCAGATCTTAGTAAGAGCATTTTCTAGAATCTTGTTAAAGGCCTCCACCGTACCATTAGCTTGTGGGTGGTAGGGAGTGCTCTTATGGTGTTGTATCTGGAATTCTTCTGTCAAGGCCTCAATAGTGTAGTTCAAGAAATGGGTTCCTTGATCACCCATTAAAATTACTAGGCATCAAAATCTATTGATGATGTTCTCAAAGAGGAACTGTGCAGCTATAGCAGCATCACAATTTCTTACTGCTTTAGCCTCCGCCCATCTGGTGAGGTATTCTGTTCCTGTGATGATGTATCTCACACCAGTTCATTTTCCTGGTGGGTTGATAGGAGCCACAAAGTCTATAGCCCACTTGTCAAATGTGTGCAGTGTAATCTGTGGTCGCAGCGGCATTTCATCTCTCCGTGAAGGTTTTCCTACCCTCTGGCAGATATCGCAGCATCTGCAAAATTCCTTAGTATCCTTATGCAAAGTAGGCCACCATAATCCTGCGGTCAGGATTTTCTATGCAGTCTACTTTCCTGCAAAATGTCCTCCTGCGGTACCGGAATGTGCTTCTCTGATAATGGCCTATTTCTCATGTGGCATGACGCATCTGCGCAGGACTTCATCTAGACCTAACTTGTATAGCTGTCCTGCGATCAAGGTGAAGTCTGCTGCTTTAACAACCAACTGTTTCTTTTGATGCTTAGTAAACTCAACAGGTTCCCATACTGTAGTGAGAAAGTGAATGATATCAGCATAGTACTCGTCTGCGATCTGAATAGAAAACAATTGCGCATCGGGCAAGTTGTCCTCTAGGTTACTTGGCTCTTCTCCTGAGTCTATCCTCGACAGATGATCTGGTCTGGCATTTAATATTCCTGGTTTCACAATGATTTCAAAATCATACTCCTGAAATAGGAGTAACCATCTGCATATTCATCCCCCTAACACTGGCTTATTGACCAAGTACTTTAAAGCGGAGTGGTCAGTGAACATCTTGAATGACGCACCTAGCAAGTAGTGCCTAAATTTCTGCTAATCCTTCTCTTTCTGTAGCGGTGTAGTTTTTTTCTACGGTGGATAGTTTTCTACTTGATTATGTGATAGGGTGATCGATACCTCCTTCTCCTAGCTGTGTTAAGATGATCCCCAGTGCGATGCCAGATGCATCCACATGTACATGAAATGGCTTGGTCCAGTCTGGGAATACTAGGATGGGTGTTGTAACCATCTTCTCTTTAAGTGTGTCTAGATTTTTCTATCATTCCTCATTCCATAGGAATTTTACATCTTTCTTTAACAGCTTTTCCATAGGTGCTGTGATATTTGCATAACCCTTGATAAATTTTCTATAGTACCCGGTATGACCCAGTACTGTCCTCAACTGCTTGACTGAGTTGGGTGCTGGAAGGTTTACAATGATGGCAATCTTTGCGGGATCTACCATCAAGCCTTGTCTATAGACAATATGACCCAAAAAAATACCAAATGGCGCACAGAATATACATTTTTTCAAGTTCAGAGAATTTTGGTACTGCCTACAATTCTCTAACATTAATCTTAAATCTCCTATGTGCTTGTCGATTAATCCAAATACAGTAAAATCATCAAAATAAACCTCTAAGAATTTGTGGATGTATTCTTTAAATACAGCAACTACTACTCTAGAAAAGATAGCTGGTGCATTCTTAAGACCAAAGGGCATTACCGTATACTGGAACGAGCCCCATTCTGTCACAAAAGTGGTCTTAGATCGATATTTTGGATGGATTCTGATCTGGTGATAGCCTGAATAGCCATCAGTGAAGGAGTAGACCTCCTGTCCTCCCACATTGTCTAGCACTTCATCAGTGAAAGGTGTCAGAAATGGATCATGAAGTGATGCATCGTTGAGTTTACGTAAGTCAACACAGATCCTGATGTCTCCTTTGGTTTTCTTTTCTTGGACGACCATGGGACTAACCCATTCACTCTCTTCTACGGGCTCCATGATGCCTGCTTCTAGCATCTTATCGATCTCATCCTTAATTTTTTCTTTATAGCACGGATTTAATCTGTATGGACGCTGCTTAACTGGTCTAGCATCCTCTTTCAATGGTATCCTCATTACTCCTAGGTATCCAACTATTCCCTTCATCTCTGTGAACTTGGTGGGGAATAGGTCCTGATAGTCATGTAGCAAGTCTGCAATCTATCCTACTGTTTCATCGTCCCAATAGTCTCCAATGGATGCAAACTTTGGTTCTGTGTCTGTGCCAATGTTGATCTTGTTAATCTTGATAGGCTCCGTGATAGCTGGAGTCTCTAGCTTTGGTCCATCAACATCGCGAGTTCCTTCTGACTCTCGAATGTTTGTGTTTCAAGAGTCCTCATCCTCATCTTCTAGTTCTGCTGTGAAGTTATAGCACTCTACTGCCTCTTCTAACTAGATGGCCCACTCAGGTTGAGTATGTACTAATAGGGTGCAGTCCTCAAATATCTTAATCTTTATTGCATCTAGGGCCTGATCAACACTTGGATACTCAGATTCAAAAGCGAACGTGAGTAGAAAGCTATCTA
>LPNX010661514.1:0-136524 GCA_001517045.1 Pseudotsuga menziesii | reverse complement strand
TGTCACAAGAATAAGCATTAATAAGGTAAAACAATAATCAGTCTTACCTTGACAATTTAGGGAATAAAGTGAAGAAATTCAGTCTGATTGGCATGCTAAGCATTGTAAAACAAGGGAAGAAAGGTGATTAAAGGTGGTTAAAAAGGGACCAAATTTGGACTCAACAGGGGGGCAATGGTCCATCCACTTACATTGTACCTATTTTCATACATGGGGGTAGTGTCCCTACCACTCATACTATCCCACCCACAACACTTGGGGGAACTGGCCCATTTGCAATGGTGCCACCGCAAGCACCCCTAGCTGTGCAGATGCACTATGCACCTGCAAATCCCACCACCATCGTAGTCCCATCCCACATTAATTTGGGGTAAAATCTACCCTTCATGGCTCATATCAACTTGCTTGACTTGGCCATATTAACAAATGACCCCATTCACCACCAAGATTTTTGGCCACCCATGCCAACTAAGCTGCCATCAGACATCCCCAAGTTTGAAGGCAAAGCAAGCGAATGTCCCCAAAACCACATAATGACATTCCATCTATGGTGCTCATCCAATAGAATCGTAGACGAATCCATCAGGCTGAGGCTATTCCAATGCACCCTTACAGGTGATGTGGCCAAATGGTACATTGAGCTGCCATAGGCCAAATATTCGGACTTCAACTCCTTAGCCTGCATGTTCCTATAGTATCTCCAACTCCTTATAAGATATGATGAGGGGGTGGAGATCCTGCTCTCCTGTCATCAAAGCACTGTCACTCAAATAACTGACCTTATCCATGAGTGGTGGTGATGTCATAGCCTATGCAAAATCCAACTTGATGACATGATCTTCTTGGATTGGTTCCTTAAGACCTTGCTCCTGCCCATAGCAAAGGACGTTGCATCCGAACATCCTTAATTTAAAGAAGAAGCCATACTGAAGGCCCAACAATTTGACCTCATCTATGCTCAGTCTGGATACCTATATACCATCATTCCAGATGTGCCATGTCCATGTACCTCATACCGAGATGCACCGGGGGCATCCCATGCTGCAGACGACATCATAGGATCAGTCTCCCAACAGACACAGCCTCGACTGACATCATTTTCCATTACACCACAACCTAGCGACACTACTAATGTTTCTTAGCAAAACCAAGCTCTTGACTATGCTAGAATGATGTCCCAGTCCAAAGCAACAACTTCCTATGCACAACCTGTGTCACCGCAACAAGCTCAAGCCATGGATTGGCCAACAAAGCAATATGTGGGGTAAATTCCCGCATCTGTACCACTACCACTCCCACAAATATACTATGCACCACCAGTGCAACCAATTCAAGCCCCCGCCCCCGCTCCACCCGCTCCATTGGGACAAGTGTTCGCATAGAAAAATCGTACCAGCCAGCCTAACCCCAACAATCAACAAGGGAAAGCTAGTAACAATCGACCCTACAACCAAGGCAATAACCAACCACAGGAAGATGGTCAACAACCGAATCCTCCCAACATTGGCATGGCAAACCCGCCATCCCAAAACCCCCCACGACCAAATGCATGAAGACATAATGCCATGCTGCACACAAACCAACCATGCACACTCTATGAGGTCTATGGGAACTACACATTCGAGTGTCCCTTCATGGGTCGTGCGAAGTAGGCCATTCGAAACGAGGCCCAATAAGCTGCCAATGCTACAAACCAAGCACAACCCAACCTGGCACCTCAAGGGCCTCCCCCCATGGTGCTTCAAAACCCACTGCCAGTCCAAGGATTGGTGGAAACCATACCCCCTCCCCAACCCAATCCAAATTCTTTGGGGGCACCTCCCATGGCCGAAACAGGTGTTCACCACCTGCTAGCCATGACGACTGAAGAGGTCAACTTGCAAAGCGAATGAAATCAATATGGTACTACCACCGAACCTACTGAATCATTAGCAACATCCACGTCTAAGACGGTCAACTAGCCTCTTTAGTTACCCCCATTCATGTTCCCCCCCCTACATAGAGTTCCCAATAATGCCACAGCTAGAGCTGCAGTTAGCTATAGCATTGTGGATGATTTGGCCCAAACACCGACCGCCATGTTTGCTCTTGAGGTACTCAAAATGTGCCCAACATAGAGAAAAGCCTTGCTAGCTACCCTAGGGGTAGTAGACCCCTCCGAATCCAAGTTAATCACCTTTGACACAAATAATAGAGAACCATGCATGCCCTCGACCATCGCCTTCCAAATCCCGGTGTCCATCTGGAATTTGGTTGTGCATCGATGCATAGTGGATGAGGGGGAATCCGTGTGCATTATGTCTACCCTGGTTTGGCAGAAACTGGGACCACCAATTCTGCAACCATCCTCCACAACTCTGCAGGCTTCTGATGGACATCCCACTAAATCCCAAGGAATCCTCCCCCATGGCCCCATCACCTTAGTACGGATGACAATGTTGATCAACATAGAAGTTGTCATTGCTCAAGTGGACTACAACCTCCTCCTCTGAAGGAGTTACATGTATGCCATGCAAGCAGTCACATCAGCTATATTTTGTCTCATGATGTTCCCCCATGAATGGAATATTGTGACAGTTGAATAGCTCACTTATCATGATTCCCAAGGGTTAACAGTACCAGCCAATTTTATCCTGACCAACACCACCATTCAGCTGCAAGGGATGAACACACACGTCAATGTCATCCCTACAATTAACACTATGGTTGAAAACACACTAGCCTCCCCATTATTGAATGTGGGCCCTGGGTTGTTTACTGATACCACCATGATGGCTCCTTTCCTGTTAGTGTCGCCACCACCGACACAAAACAAAACTTTGGACTTGTGCATGGTCTCATCTAGCACCACTACACCCAAACAGCAACTGCACCTGTAGCCCCAACCACAACCACAACATCATCCACAGTCTCAACACCAACAGTAGCCACAATGTCACCCACAACAGTAGCATTACATGCATCCACAACCACAACCTCACCCCCACATGCAACTAATAGGGAGTTATCTAGGCTCATCTCCAGTCCATACGATTCCGTTCCTCATGAGCAAGACAGTCATGGATACCTTAATCCTACCCAACTTTACGTTGGGCATCTCGGTGTGGTACCTTGATCGACCAGCTCAACCACCAATGCCCCAGGTGGTATTAACCCTGGTGCAACCCATCGCGGTTGAGTCTCACCATCCACCCGGTCCACATAAGCCAACCGCCACACCTTCACCCACACCACCCCAACCCAAAAGGGCTAGGGGCAAGAACACCACAGTCACCATAGAGCCACGACAATTCCCACCTTGTGCCATCTGCAAAGAACAGGGCCATCCAACTCAGAATTTCCATGAAATCCAGGTAATCTGTGCGCATCTGGATGCCATGGATATGAATGAAAACATCGCCATGGTTGAACTCCCAACTGCTCCAGTATTCAGGAACAAGGCATTGAGAACAAACCATGATTGTGCCCTTTGCGTCTTGTATGGACATTACTCCCACCATTTCCAAGACCTGCCTGAATTTTAAATGGCTCTTGCTAACCTCTGTCACTATTCCCTTGAGTCTGAGATCACCTTGATCAAAGAAGTTTACCCCCCACCGCCTTCTTCAGACACCATGTCCATTTACATGATGTCTAGTTCCACCTACCCACTCATCTCCTCCTCCACTGACAGTCTATTAGACCTATCTTTTTGTTTCTTCAACAACAACAAGGAGATACTTGAAGCTCTAACTGCCCCAGAATACCCATGGGATGACATGCACCATTGCTCGTTCTTCCTCCCGAAAGAACTTGTGTCGCAGTCTGACTAGTTTTCCATGGAGACCAAAGATTTCATCCATGGGAAGGTTGACTGGTTCAAGAACCCAATCCCAGCACCTGATGACTTCAAAGAAGGGAACATGGAAAACATTTTTCCAACAATTAAAATCGACATCTCAACCAATTCTGAGATCGTTGAAGAAGCCATGCTGAGGGAATCATGCTCCCTGGAAGAGATCGATGCCTACACAACTCTCTTCCAAGAATTCCCGGACATCTGTGTGGTCATACACTAAAATTCTCTACTTAGATCCATCCATCGTGGAGAACCACATCAACACATGGCTTGATCTGGCACCCATACACCAAAAGCAACGACCCATCCATCCATCGAAAGTGGTTGTGGTGAAAGTCGAGATAGAGAAGCTGCGCACAGCTGGCTTCATTTATCCCATTGCATACACAACTTGGGTTTCTAGTCCTGTTCCCATGAATAAAAAAACAAGATACCATTCGTGTTTGCACAGAATTCCATGACCTCAATGGGGCATGTCCCAAAGACAACTTACCCACACCTTTCATTAACTAGATCAGTGATGCGTGCACCAAACATGAAGCCTTTTCCTTCATGGACGGTTTTTCTAGATATAACCAAATCCAAATCCACAAAGAAGACCATTACAAAATGACATTCACAACCCCATGGGGCACATTCACATACAAAGTCATTCCCTTTGGCCTCAAAAACACTGGAGCCACCTTCCAGCGTGCCATGACACACTGCTTCTGGGACCTCGCTCACATCATGTTGATTGGTTTTAATAACCTCATTTCACAGTCGCAAAAAAACAAACAACACATAGATGACTTGTGACAAGTCCTCATGCGATGTTGCCAGTGCAGAATCTACTTGAACCCATTCAAGTTTCTTTTCTATGTCCACGCAGGCTGTCTACAAGGATTCATCATGTCACACAAAGGAATGACTGCAGATCCTTGTAAAGTCCAAATGACTTTCCCTCTAACGTCACCCCTTTGAGTGACATCGTTTCAATGTGTATTTTAGTCTTTCCATTTTTTTTGTTTTACACATTTTTTCAAATTGAGTCTTATGTATCGTTTCCTCTCATTGATTCAGATGGGGCACACCTCAAACTAGTACATGGGATTTGCAGATGGAGCAAGAAGATGGAATTCGAACCTCGCCTCGGCTGCATGGTTAATCTACTCCCCATCGCACGAATTGATCCACATCGACGGAATATGCATGGGCACCCCAACCAACAACTAGGCAAAGTATGATGGTGTCGATGGCCTCTTGGCCGTTTCTCTCCAGTTAGGAATTCACCATCTTGATGTCTTCTTAGACTCCCATCTGCTTGCCTCTTAGTTGAACAACCACTACCGAGTTCGCGATCCTTGCCTCTTTAGAAAGTACCTATGCACTAAACAGATCATTAGAACATTTGAATCCATCACATTCACACATTTTCCCAGGAACCTCAATAATGTCACAGATCAAATGGCTAACAATATTCTAATTTGGCACATCGACAACAACATATAGGAAACATACAAGCATAACATAATGCATAATCATGTCTAAAAATACACACACAGTGTAATAATACATCACATAGGCATTTGCATTCCATAGCATAATAAAAAGACTCACATAATGAAACCATAAAAGCGCATCCACGTGCGTCAATATATATATATATATATATATATATATATATATATATATAACTCAATTAGTTGCATGTCCAAAACATGTCCAATACAAGAACGAGAAGCCACGTATGCTTTCTCAATAGGATATACATAAGCGACACAAAAACCCCTAAGGGCACCAACGCACTAGGGATAGCCCCACTAGGCTACTAATCTGACTCAAACCCATCATCTGACTCGGTATCATCATCTTCCGAAGAGGACTCATCCTCCACAAGAATACCACCTCTTACCGTCTAGAGAAAGTGCTAGCAAGCCACTTCCATCTTCCTCATCACACCCATCAACTCGGGGGGAAGGTTGTGAATAGCAGCAATAAAGTTAGTACTCAGGTGATGCCAACCAACACTTGACACTCTAGTAGAAACCTCCTCCATATACAACACCAGTCCATCCATATCTCGCTGCCATTGATGGGAGCCCTTGGAGGGAACTACCATAGGAGGTGCGGTAACATCCCACCTCCGCTGCATAGGCGGCGGGCGAGGACCAACATCTGCACATACAAGCAAGGACACCATCAGTCCACATATATCAATATGAAAATAACTAACTAGCTCAACTATACTATGCATAAATATGAAGATAAAAACATCAAGCATACATACCAGTTGGTCCCCACGCCTGATCAGGAGGTCGAGGTATCTCATGGTCTCCTTGGAAATCCATCCCCACATACGGGTACTCCTCGATCATCATAGGAAGCTGGAGCCACTGCTCCAACAACTCCTCTATAAAAAAGCATCCCACTCTGTCGCCGCCCTCATGAATCATCATCTGGCACCACCTATACATCCTCGGCTCCTGCAGACCATTGTCCTACACATCTCGATGAGGATGAAGTGTAGGTACTTTCTCAAATAAGAAAGCACACAGGGAGGAACCAAATAAAAAACCAGTTCCAGTAGTCTTCAACTTGTTCAGCTGACGCCGAACAACCTACAGATACATCTTTTCCCATGCATAATATGTTCCACCTATGGCATGCTCTACTAACTATAGCTGACCAACAGAAATCTTGTGGCTCCCCGTGGAATGAAAGATACATCTGGCTCCCCTGTGTGGACAACTCCTCGATGTCAGACATCAAGATGTAGGAGTCATGAACATACGTCGTAGCGTATTAGTGGCGATCACACAAATCGTCCAATGTCTCCCCTTGAGACAGCACCGGTACCAGGTCACCAACCACTCCCAATATAGAGAGCCCGGTAATGAAGTACACATCCTCCAACGTAATCTCAATATGCTGGCCCTGGAAGTGGAACACCTCCTCAACGACATCCCAGAAACCTATGAGTGTTTGCATCAGCAAATGCAAACTCTGCATAAGCAGTATCCTCATAAATTTTAGCAACCCACAGTGGGCTGGTGTATCTCTAACACTCTCCTCATGCAACGATGTATATCTAACACTCTTCCAGTCTCTCTCCCTCCATTTGATCTCCACCATCCTGCACAAGCAAAAACCCTAATGTTAGCCAGTGCCACCATCAGAAAATCACCCAAAAGAGGTTAGGGCACACCTGTTTGGGCAAAAGGAGCACCTAGGGTGCTCGTAATTTCCCAATAGGTGCGTCCAGGGTGAACCTTTCCCTTCAAAATGACCGACTTGGCCCTCATGAAACCCCAAAATGCTCATGGGGGGCCTCCAAGTGACCAAATTCAGTAAGTAAACCACCAAAATGATGAGGTTCAATGAGAGATTTTACCTGCAAGTCACGGCATGTGAAAACATTGGTCGGATTGAAAGAAATCAACAAATTAAGAATTAGGGCCCACCTCTCCAAATCCATAATGAACAGTGAAAATGACACTTCACCATGTGTACCCCCCCTTTTATAGGCCCCATTTGACCTAATTTCTTCCGATCAACATAACATGACCATACAGACTCCGTTTGAGATGTCGTTTGCACCACTGGTTTCAAAATTCCACTCTCTATCGATTTATGAGACCATAGTCTCATGTTTCATTAATAATGTTTCGGACCATTCCCCACAAGTCACCTCGATTTACGAGCCAATACATGACGATGCGAGTGTCTACGGACCTGTACTCGCATCACACTTCCTGATCGCAAATCATGTGAGTTTTGGGCCACCACCTATTAAGGAATGCAATTTTACTTTTACTTTTTTTTTATTTATCATTGTCTTTTCCACCGCACCTTACGCAAACATCTGGACCATCGTCCACAAAACCTTTATTTCCTTGCATGTATTTGGCATCGAAGTGCCCCCAGACTTGCACTTACATTGCATGTGGTCAAGTCTATCCACCGCAACACACACAAATGCTCTCCTGACCTCTGTCCGAGAGCCACCTCGGTTTATGTGCCTCTGCTGCACCAAATCGCGAGCCTCTGCCACGATCTATACCATGCATGTATTGGTACATTTGAGAGCCTTCTGCTCTTTCCATACTATGCGGATGACGTTTGGACCTCTGTCCACTGTCCCGACATGGGGCACAGCTTGTGTCACCACATTCAGTTGACCACATTGGAGTTTCATTTAAGCTCTTTTCTGACTCCTTAAAACAATGAAAAGATCGTCGAGCGCAGTTGCTTCCTTTCCCGCTTGCGAAAGTATAGGAAAGGGCATCTACATCACTTCATTTACCTGATTTTGTGAACCATGTAGACCATCAATGGAAAAGGACATCCTTGGCACACTCAATCCAAGACAATACCCCTCTGCATACTTTTATGCTTTCTCAGGCAGAGGGGTTGGACTTTATGAAAAATCCCGCTACTGGTTGTCGTTAAGCTCTTTTCCAGCCGTCTCACCAAGAAAAGATCATCGAGCAAACTTGGTTTCGTTCATGCTCGTAAAATTATTTGAATGACTGTCCAGTCAGTACAGGTTTAAACTTTTCTAACTTGATTAGACTACCAATGGTAGAGAAGTCTCTCATCCCCTACAGGGTGGTTGAGCTCTCCTATGTATACTTTTATCCTTTTTCGGGCACAAGATCCTACCAACAAAAAAGAGCCCCCACTAGAGTCTTCTTCGTTCTTTCAGACTGTCTACAATTGAAAGCACCATAAAGCATTTACCTTCTCGGGCTCGCCAAAAATCCATGAGATCGTACCAAAACAGTGCCACTAGACACCACCTCACAAAAAATAGTTTGGCAGCATTCCCACATTGGGTTTCCTTTGTTCATATTACTCTGTAATATGTCTTCCTTGGATCTCATCAATATCAAAAGTGTCCACCTCCTCCAAGTATTTCCCATTTGCAGCAACATTCCTAGTATTACAACTATGATCCCATTCTCATGAGTTAAGTTTCATTTGTTGCCTGGTCTTCCCTGTCATCATACTCTGAACAAAGGAAGTTTGAGTCTCCCACTCCCCCCCCCACCCCTGTTCAGTTCTTTTTCTTCTTTTGATATATCGCACTTGCTATATATATCACATATTTGATATATCGCATATGCCCCATCCTTCTTCCTACCTAACTAGTTAAATAACAAAATTAAAATTTAGTAGTCTATAAGTCAATTTAGTGGATTGTAAGTCACTTTATGTAGTCTATAAAATAGTTTTGGTAATGCGAAGCATGCAACTAGAAAGGTTATTTTTCTCATTATGTTGGTGTAAACATATTGCTATTGTTCTAAGCATTTACAAACATGGTTTTGGAGCCAGAGTAAAGGCCATCCAAACCAATTGAAGGATTAATTTAGTGTGGGAATACAAACAAGATATGCCTAAAATAATGTTATCCACCAAGCATGAACTTGAATAAATATGAGAAGGAGGTTACTAAAATTTCAGTGAAAATTTATGAGAGATGAGTAACGGCAAATGAACTTAACAAAAATTTACAGGAGGAAATAAGAAAACTAAGTAGTCATATTGTCGATAACAAGTAGAAGATGCAATATAGAGCAAAGCTTTTTCGAGGATTGAATATTTGTTGATTCCAAGCTAGCATGAAATAATAATTATTTCCTTAAGCTTCTTAATTAAATTACTAAATATTTCCATTAAGAGTGGTGTTAACAACACAAACAGAACATGGATATTTGAGTGACACTCCACAACTTGAAAGTTTTGTGAGGCTATGGGAGTCCTTTTTACGTAATGGATGAAGGAATACCCTCTTCGCTTTCATTAGCGTGTCATTGAAGTAGTCACATGTACAAAGAAATACAAGTGGTGTGATAGAAAAATTAATATTTGAGACATGAACTAGGTCCTTTCATGTTGGCCATTTATCGTAGGTTATGCTTCTTGTAATAATAGAAGATGAAGAAGATTCAGGTGATGCTACACAACTTAAAACTTTTGTGAGGCTATGCGGCTCCTTTTTAAATGACTGATGAAGGAATACTCACTCCAATTTTGGCATTTTCATGGTGTAGTCACACGTATAGCCAAATAGAGATGGTGTGATAGAAAAAGAAATAAATGAAACTTGAACTAGGGTTTTCATTTGGTTGTTTCTCCTTGGTAAAAACCTATGTGAAAATACATGTAGAAAGTTACAAATGTTGATAGTTTCTCAATAAATGGGTTTCCCACCAAGGAGGAATTGGAAACAATTGCAATACATAGGATTCTTGTGTGGTTTGGTATTAAGGTGGTTTTCTTTGAGAAACTACCTCACATGCCATTGTTGTTACACAGTAGTGTTATTGATTGGTCGATTATCTTAGAAAAGTGATTCTTGGATGAGCTCCACCATCACCTATGCTAGAAAAAATGTTAATATTAAAATAACTTGTTGATTAAAATCAAGAAAAAACTCTATTTCCTTAATTATTTTGTACACATAATGTTACCTATTACTTTCCATGCATATACACATAATGTTACCTATTACTTTCTTAAATGTGATATATGCATTTTCTAAATGTTAAATATCGCATATGCGATATTTAACATTTAGAAAATGCATATGGGATATATCGCATATGCGATACTTCCTTACGAACCTTAGCATTATGTTTGGGCTTGGTTTATTCCGAACCTAGCATCAATAACGCATATGCGTTCTTGATTTTCACTTCGAAAGTGCGTTTTTGATTTCTTAAGTGGCACTAAAAAGTAGAACCAACTTTGTGCAAGCAACCAAGTATAAAACTATAAATTATACATTACGAATGATATACAATCTTCAAATTAACAATTTTTACTTACAAAAGATAACTTAAACAGTAATTTTCTTCACTCACAGTTGAAGAAAGAAAAACCCTTTTTCACAGTATCATTATTTACAGGTTAAGCAAAATTATAAAAACACAAGAAAGAGCTCAAGTATATCAAAATATTTAATTATATAACAAACTGTAATATATATTCAAGCCATAAGGCTGAATCCTATGTCAAAAACCAAGTACAGAACATGACTCGAAGGTTGGTATTACCTAGCGTAACAGCAAGGGTTTGAAAGTAACCACTGAAGTAAACCTCATATTAAAACCTATTAACTAATGTGAAACCCTGAAGGATTTGATTTATTCTCAATATGCTATCTTGTATGAGATTATCCCTGAGGCACCGAAACCTACCTAGAATATAGAGAATCCTAAGCTTGGACCCCATGCCGATGGCGTGGTTAGGTCCGCAAACTCTCCCACTATGGAATCTTTGGCCAAATAGCTCCATCAGTTGTCTGTCAAACATTATATGGTGGAGGCAGCAAAGACTTCCCCCTTACTCCAAAATGCAAATGTTTTTGCATAGACCTCTCAGAAAGGAAATTAGCAGCCCAGTGGGAAAAAGAAGAGAGGAAAGAAAGGGGAGGGAAATCAAAACAAGAAGAAACCTGTAAACAATGCTGATGGGGGCAAGAAAGAAAATAAAAGGGTGCAATTCCCGTGTAACTTGTGCCATGAGGATCACCTCACCCATCTTTTTCCCCTTATGGAACAAGCCCAAAAGCTGCTTAAAGCTCAACAACCGGCTGTCCTGAAGGATCCATTTGCCCAAGGGAAGAATTTTGCTTCAGCTTTGAATGTAGCAGGGGGCACTCCAAATGCCCCTGAACCCAATTATATCAACATGGTTTGATCTTATACTTTTCTACAGACCAGGAATAAAAAATATGAAAAAGATACTTCTGAGAACGGTAAGGATACAAGTGAAACTTCTAACCCTCTCACAATTGAGAAGCCTACTAAAACTATGCCCAAGATACTGAAAGGTGTCTTTAAGAATACCTTACATAACCCTAATGCTAGGGATGCTTCAAAATACTCCGTGGTTGAAGACTTATCCCAAACCTCTTGTTCAATGTTGTCTTTAGAGGTGTTATAGAGTTGTCCTTCCCAGCGGGATGCACTCTTAGTAGATTTAGGCAAT
Source organism: Pseudotsuga menziesii (assembly GCA_001517045.1). Taxonomy (NCBI): domain Eukaryota; kingdom Viridiplantae; phylum Streptophyta; class Pinopsida; order Pinales; family Pinaceae; genus Pseudotsuga; species Pseudotsuga menziesii. The sequence continues at coordinate 124,706 of LPNX010661514.1, read as the reverse complement.
ATGGACTCATCGAGTCTCATGGAAAAATTTCACTTGTCTAATGTCAAAATTTGCCTACCTTACCATGTGGCCTTATCAATAGATGTCATCCATGGGGGAAATAACATTGGAAGGGGAGTTGTTGACAAGGGTTCTTCTACATGTGTTATGTCCTTGTCATGTTGGAAAGCTCTCGGATCCTTAGAGCTGGTCCCGTCAAACACCCTGCTTACTGCTTTCGAAGGAAGGTCATTCCATCCTCATGTTTTCCTACTGGCTTTTGAAATTAAGCTAGTAGGGAAATTGGTGTCTGTTGAAGTGGAGGTGATTGATGCACCTTTGGACTATAATTTGCTTTTCGGAAGAAGCTGGACTTATGCGATGTCTACTATTGCATCGGTCGTCTTTTGGGTGCTAGTATTTCCACACGAAGGGAAGTTGGTCACTGTTGACCAACTCGATTTTACTCAAAAAGGCCACATGGAGTCTAATGAGTCTGTTGTGCCATTGGTTGATCAAGTCAAAACTACTGCATAGAGCTTAGGGGATGGAATGTATGCATCATTGATGGGCACATTTGATCTTTCAGCTCCTATTAATTATATAGGTTCTACTTGTGTGGGAAAGTCCATTGCTATTGTTGTGGATAGGACTGATCCTTGGGTCCTCCCTACCCACCATGAACCTGATGTGCCCTTATCAGCAGTGGAAGTGGATTACCAAGCTATCACCCAAACCACTGTTGATCCCTTTCCAATTCTCCTCATAGTCTCGGACTAACTGGAAGAAGTCTATCTGCCTACTTGGGTAGAAAACTCTTTGCATTCTGTGGACTATTTAGATATGGTTTTACCTTCTGATGAAGCCATTCTGGAATCCATGTGCAGACATGATAAGATCTGTGAATATCTTCATCATCAATCCTATTTTATTCCAGAGCTAAGTAGGATAGAGAATCAAGAGTTTATGGAATCTTGTGGAGAATCTGCGGTCAGTAAATGTATATCGTCGACGTTTCGAGCCATCCTTGGCTCATCCTCAGGACATTATCGATGCGTGAGAAGATCAATGAATCTTTACTTTTATATAAATACAGACCAGTCATAGGAAGCTTAATAGCTAGGGTTTAAGGAAGCCAACAACTAGGTTTTAATGAGGTTTTAAATTTGAGATATAATGAAAAGTTTTAATTTTAATTAATTTTTTTTATTAATATATATATTAAATCTTACAATTTTTAAATAAGGTTTAAAAACTTCTATTATAAGGTTTTTTAAAAATTATTAAGTTTGTTTAATCAATAAAATAGTTATTAAGTTTTTTAATTTTCAATTCTAACAAATTAAAACTTCTTATTATTTTTAATTGTTTTACAAGTTTTATTTTTATTTTTATTTTGAATGATTTAAAAGTTATTAATTTTAAATTTTTAATTGTTTTATAAGGTTTTTTTGATTAATTAAAAGTTATTAATTTTAAATTTAATTTTACTTTTGTCAAAATAAAGTTGTTTTATTAAGTTTCTACTTAAACAAATTCTAAGTTTTTAAAAAATTTTAAGTTTTAAAAAAAAAATTAAGCTAGTTTTTTAGGTTTTCTTGTTGATTAAAATTAAACCTAATTTTAATTTTAATCAACAAGAAAACCTAAAAAACTAGGTTAAATTTTTTTTAAAAACTTAAAAATTTTTAAGAACTTAGAATTTGTTTAAGTAGAAACTTCATAAAAAAAACTTTATTTTGATAAAAGTAAAATTAAATTTAAAATTAATAACTTTTAATTAATCAAAAAAACCTTATAAAACAATTAAAAATTTAAAATTAATAACTTTTAAATCATTCAAAATAAAAAAAAATAAAAAACTTGTAAAACAATTAAAAATAATAAGAAGTTTTAATTTGTTAGAATTGAAAATTAAAAAACTTAATAACTATTTTATTGATTAAACAAACTTAATAATTTTTAAAAAACCTTATAATAGAAGTTTTTAAACCTTATTTAAAAATTGTAAGATTTAATATATATATTAATAAAAAAAAAAAAAATTAAAATTAAAACTTTTCATTATATCTCAAATTTAAAACCTCATTAAAACCTAGTTGTCGGCTTCCTTAAACCCTAGCTATTAAGCTTCCTATGACTGGTCTGTATTTATATAAAAGTAAAGAATCATTGATCTTCTCAGGCATCGATAATGTCATGAGGATGAGCCAAGGATGGCTCGAAACGTCGACAATATACATTTACTGACCGCAGATTCTCCACAAGATGCCATTAACGATAACTGCGAATTCTCAGCCAAAACAATCAAGAGTTTCATATGAGACTTGTAGATGATGTTGATACACCCATCAATCCCTTACCAAGGGAAGGAATGTTTTGTGAGGGGAATATGGAAAATATTTATGCTACTATCCCTATCAACATCTCTGTAAATCCTAACATTGTGGAAAATATACATATCGGTGCAAACTGCTTTCCTGAGGAGATTGCAATCTATACGTCCTTGTTCAAGGATTTATGTGACATTTTTTCTTGGTCATATGAGGAGATGCTAGGTATTGATCCATCGATAGTCAAGCATGAGATCCCAACATACCCTGACGCTAAACCTGTTCGGCAAAAGTTAAGACCTTTTAACCCGCGTAAGGTGGCAACTATGAAGGCTGAAGTTGAAAAACTATTGAAAGCTGGTTTTATTTATCCCATAGCTCTGACGAAATGGGTATCCAACCCTGTTCCTGTTGATAAGAAGGAAGGGACCATACGTGTCTATATTGAATTTATAGATTTGAATAAATCCTATCCTAAATACCACTATCTCACGCCATTTATCGATCAAATTATTGATGCTTGTGCAGGAAGTGAAGTCTTCTTGTTTATGGATGGTTTCTCCGGATATAATCAAATTCAAATAAAACTGGAAGACCAACATAAAACTACTTTCATTTGTCATTGGGGTACCTTTGCATACAAAACAATGCCCTATGGATTGAAAAATGTTGGGGCAACCTTTCATCGAGCCATGAACTTTGCATTCCATGATATTAAGGCCATTGTCGAACCTTACCTTGATTATTTGCCTATGCATTCTTGTAAAAGAATTGATCATCCAGATCACTTGCATCTAATTTTGAACAATGCAGATACTATAAGATCCACTTAAATCCCCATAAGTGTGTGTTCTATGTCGAGTCAGGGAGACTACTCAGATTCATTGCCTGTAACGAAGGCATTCAGGTGGATCGATTAAAAGTAGAGGCCATTGTAAATCTGCCTCCCCCTTGTTCTATCAGGAAACTTCAGAGCCTACAAGGGAAGTCCAATTTGTCTTCGATGTTTCATTGTAAATTATGCCAATATTACTAAGGGTTTCATGCGCCTGTTAAAATAGGACACCCCATTTATATGGGATGAAACTACACAACACGCTTTCAAGGAATTGAATTTTTTTTTTGTTGTCAGCACCTTTACTGCATCCGCCAGATTACTCTAGGGGTTTTATATTGTATCTGGTCGCCTCCAAGTTGACCATTGGGGTATTCCTGGTTTAGGAAGATGATAATATCCAAGAGCATGTTGTTTACTATCTTATTCGTGCTTTAGCTGGACTTGAACTCAGGTACTCCCACGTCCAAAAATTGGCCTTAGCAATTGTCTATGTTGTTTAGAGGTTACGTCACTACATTTTACCAAGGACTACAACAGTAGTGGCAGATTTTAATCCCTTTCGATATGTTTTTTCCCAACGGATTGTTGGGGGGAAATTCAACAAATGGATAGTCATTCTCCAAGAGTTCGACTTGGATTTCCAGTCTGCTAAGTCTAAAAAATCCTTAGTTTTTGCTGAGCTTATAGCAGAATTTCCAATAGAAGAAGATGTAGTCATTAAAGAAGACTCATTCCCAGATGAGCATATCTTCTTGATATCCACCTCTGACCCCTGGTATGGATATATACTTATCTATCTACACACTTTGAATTATCCTGCAGCTTTCTCATCGGAGGAACAATGTAAACTATGCCTTCATGCCAAGAACTACCTCATCATAGGAGATACTTTATATTGAAGGGGGGTAGATTCTGTTTTGTGTCGATGTCTTACCCATGAGGAAGAAGATATTGTCCTAAATGATTCCCACAGTGGAGCGTGTGGGGGTCATTTATCTTTGTTAGCAACAAGCCAGAAGATACTATGTGCCGGTTATTTCTGGACCACAATCTTCAAGGATTGTGTGGAAGCCATGAAGCACTGTCATCCTTGTCAACTTTACACCAGGAAGATGTGGTCACATCCCGCTCCATTATTTCCCATTTTCTCAGTGGGAACCTTCATGAAGTTGGGGATTGATTACGTGACGTGTAACCTAGCCTCGGCTGGGGGGCACAAATATATCATTGTCACTGTGGACTATTTTATGAAATGGGCAAAGGAAATGCCCACTTTAAATTCGACAAGGAAATCACAGTTTTTTTTGTGTTTAATCAAATTATAGCACGGTTTGGTATACCCAAGGTGATTCTCAATGACCATGGCAGTCATTTTCAAAATAGCATGATGACGGAATTGACCACTATTCTTGGATTTAGACAAGAAAATTCATCTTCGTACTATCCTCAAGAAAATGGTTAGGTTAAGGCTGTTAATAGAACTTTGGACACTATCCTCAAACATACTATTGATGCAACCCATTCTAACTATCATATCATGCTATAGCCCACACTTTGGGTGTGTCAAACTAATGTAAAAACTTCTATGGGTTTCTCCCCCTTCCAACTCATTCATGGAGTGGAAGTCGTTACCCCAGTTGAATGTGAAATCCTATCCTTGAAAATAGCTATTCATGTGTTACATAATACAATAGGGCTTGAAGAACATCTAGTACATTTAGAACATCTTGATGAGCAGTGTAGAGATGCATTGACAGTAAATCAAGCTCACAAAAATAGGGTAAAAAGCCAATAGGATAAGTCGGTCAAGCCTCGAATTTTCTCTGAGGGGGAACTTGTTTTGCTATTGAACAAAGACAAAGAACACCTGGGGGCAGGAAATTTCAAGTCCATGTGGTTGGGACCTTATGTCATGTCGAAGGTATTAGAGAAGGGAACATATGAATTAATTGATTTTGATGGGAATAAGCTGCTTGAGCCTAGAAATGGGCTTTACCTAAAAAAGTACTATGCTTAGGCTTAACACTTTTTCTTGTATTTTAATGTATGTATTTTTATTTACACTAGTTCATCGGTTTGTGTTTTTTATACCATCTGCTGGTTGTTTCAGATGTCTTCTGAGAGGTTCATAGGTTTCGCTGATGACGCCAGTCACCACACTTGTAATCTACCTTCAGTGGCGTGGGTTATTTATTCTACCTCGGGACAGTTAGTTGCCTCAGGAGGCACTTGCTTAGGTATTTCTTCTAATAATGTCGCTGAGTATAGGGCTATACTTGAGCTTCTATGGGATGCTTTGTCATGTGGTATCACTCAGCTGAAATTTCGACTGGACTCTCAACTACTGGTTTCCCAGCTCAATCGAGCTTATCAGGTGTGAAAGCCTATTGTATTACGTTAGTTTATGCAAGTTAGGTTATTGGAAAGAAATTTTGAATTCATTATATTCAATCATATTCCAAGAAATCAGAATTTGTTAACTGATGCATACGCTAATTANTATATATATATATATATATATGTAAATATATGTCTATAAATAGGTCGAGTCTCTGATCCTCAGATCCAGTCATAACTATATAATATAGAAAAAATATACAAAATATGGATCAAAATCCATCAAATGCCCTAGATCTAAGCTAGACCACTCTAGTCACTAGGACCACCCTGGTCCCCCTGGTCTCCTTGTACTCTAGCTTCTTCAGCCTCCTCGGCTTCAACAACCTCAACAACATCTATGTATACTGAAACTACTTTGGCTGCCAGCCTCAAAAGATGTATCCAGAAAGGTGGAAAACTAACCAAAAACTCCTGCATGATGGCTGGGATGTACTTAATTCATAAGGTGGGTACTTTCTAGGTAATCCTAGCCAACTTCCCCTCAAGAACCCTAATCAGCCCCTGGTCTTCTCCGAAGACAGAACACACACACATGCATGGATGCCCTTCAGGGTGAACTGGACCAATATCTGCATTTTAACATGTTTATAGGATCAGAACTATTATGCATATGCATATATCTCTATATTTAAAATTCATAAAAATTTTAAAACTTGAAAATTAAAAATTACCTAACTCTCCCCATTCTCCTTCTGGAGGGAGGACGAGGTCTAGATCACCATAAAAATCCATCCCAGCATATGGAAACTACTCTAGTGATGGAAACTATCACTCTTACCAAAATTGGAAGTCATCATCATAAACACTCTGCATTGAACCACCACCTCCCTGGAAGAGGAAGATATCTCCCCATCTACTCAGCCTAGGTTGACAAGGAGAACAAACTGGTAGGGGTACTACAAGGCTCAATCTTTGCACTCTCAAAGAAGAAGAAACGTACTAGTATGCAAGAACGTCAAAAATCCTTCCTCCTTCCTCTCTTGTAGTCAAAGAGTTGTTTTCTCAAAATTGAGATCACTCCCGAGCACCAATCATATATGGCCCGCTCCATACAATCCACTGCTAGTCTCATCTAGTTTTTTGTAGTAATGTGTAGGGAAGATGATCTCGCAACCCTCACTATGGTACTTTTCAATACCTATAGAGGAAGATCACGTATGTGTAGAATAGGGATGCAACTCCCTCTCTTTTGGGTACCTGGTGCATAGTATATTTCAATGTAGTTTTAGACACTTAGAGGGTCACCACCTCTGTCGGTGCCTTCCAATTTGAATGGACCTCCCCGTCATGATAGATCGACAATGAAATAGATATCCTCTGAATTAATCTACAAGGACTCACCTTGAAGGTCAAACATGCCCAAATCATGATCCAAGTAATTTATCATGATCTCTATTAGGTGGACATTGACCCGCATAGGTGATGTACAAAAAAACTTTAACAACCCACTTGAACATGAAACATTCACAGTGGGGGAATCCTGAAGTGCTCCTTGATCCATATCTTCATGTTCGCACTCCCTCCACTCAAGCACCATCTTCAAATCTAGTAAAACAGGCATTGTAAACCTATAGTTTCATGTAAAATTTCAAAATTTTTACCCTATATGCTTTTTATCCACCTCACGTAGTGTACGCGACTGTCTAGTTAGGCATGTCATGTATTGTACGTGACTTGTAATGTCCCTGAACCTCCGACTAGGGAAGAGGATGCTACTATAAGTCAAATCATCTCGGCATCCAGCCCCATGAACATGGACATACATACATATAGTGTTGAAGCATGATACTTAAAACATAAAACATTTTACGAAGCATAATCATTCATAAACACAACGGAAGCAAAATATATCAATCAGCATTCATGCATATAAAGATCAGCATTTAACATGTATATAATCATTCATCCATGGATAATTACAGACACAAGTTAGGAAAGAGTACTTATCTTATAGATAACTTGTTCCACAACCAACTACGTCACTGCAACGTTCCATCTAACCATTGGCCTGCGTGCTCCTTAATCTCTCAGCAATGCTGCCACCCCTGAGCCGGGCATGATTCCCCAAGGAATAAGGAACAAACTAGATTACATGTAGCCAAGGATAACAATACCACTAGGTTACATAGTTCAGCCAAGCCAACACAGTTGGGTTTATCAAGTGAATAGCAGATTAGCCAAGCCAACAAATTTGGGTTTATCAGGACATCCAAGAGCTAGGAAAGGATAAATGCTAAGTTGGTGAGCTCATTGAAGAGATATAGACACCAAAACTAGAACCAGCTTGTCTTCTAGAACACCCACACAGACCGAACACAAGGAATTAGTCCTTTCTCTGCAACGTAGTCCCTCAGATCTTGATCTCCCTTCCAGTGCTATTTAGGGGTTGTTGAGAAGAAAGCTAGATCACTCACTCTATTTGTGTTGTTCTCAATCCACCAAGTTTATCAAGCACCTCAGGCCCTCATTCACCACTCCAATGCAGTCCGACGAAAAAACCACTACATGCAAGCAACCAAGCAGCTATTCAAGCTTTTACAGGGGAAAAATATAGTTGATCAGCATGTACGAACTCACAGCAATCCTTCAAGCAATACTACCACAAAATGGAAAAACACAGCCAAACAAATCATGGAAAATGATAGCCCATGATCAACCATGAGCCCACAGCAAAAAAATATCACTACAGTCACTGGGAAAACTTACACAGACTGGGAATGGAAAATACCAAACATCCAAATTCTCTGTGAGAGACAAAACACAACCCACAGAACTATGGATGTGATTATAGACACAAATTCAACGATGGGAAAAACATAACATTAATAAATCTTCCAATGGTGGAAAAAATCACACTCTCTGCATGATCAGAGGAGAGAAAAAAATCCACCATCCCTCGATTTTGTGAGGCAGAGGAGAACTGACATGCCCACAGGCCAACGATCTGTGAGAAAAGGGAAGGCAAACCCCCAAACAAGGAATTGTGGAACCTTTTATCTCAGCCCGCATGAGAGGAGATGAATAGACTCGCGAACAGCATAGTGGGAAGACCATCCATTATCCAAAAAGCACATCATGGAGAGTGGGTGTAGGAATGATCTTCCTGCTAGCTAATCGTTGCCCCAACTAACAACAGAAAATTGAGCTGGTGGGAGTAAAAGAGGGAGGTGACATGTGGCTTTTCCCCATGACTCAAAGTTCAACATTTCCCCTTCCTTATCCTTTGGAATCATGCCCCTTCTCAATTTAGTTGCTGTGAACATAGCTAGTTGGGTTATTTAATTAAAATGTGTGTCTACATGATGCCATAATTTAATATATGCCATATATCCTGATATACCATCGGTGACCATACCAAAACAGAAACACAACATAACCAAATCAATGGTGGGTCCTTGGCCTTTAGCTTTGCACCAATATTATTTACAGTATGTGTATCATGTATATTTAATGTGAGCAGGGTTAAAACCTGGGTATTACATTCCCCTCCCCCTTCAATATCACTGTCCTCAGTGCTTTTACAAAATTTGAACAAAATGCTACACTTGTACCTCCTTAGTGTTCCGCAGGATTGAACAAAAATGGATGTGCCAATCGCATGGCATCCTCCATCTCCCACGTAGCATCTTCAGGTCTGTAATACTCCCATTGCACCTTTACCTACCCTATGGCTCGGTTCCAGAGCATTGTGACCTTCGAATCGAGGATTCACATTGACTCGATTTGGAACTCTCCCTCAGGTTCCACCTGAATCACATCCAAATTTATCACAAGGTTAGGATCATGTACATATTTCTTAAGCAAAGAAACATGAAAAACATTATGAGATCTAGTAATAGCAGGCAATGGAAGTCTATATGCAACAGGACCTATTCTTTCAAGCACTTCAAATGACCCACAGTATCTAGGTGACAACTTGGCACAACTTCCAAGCTTCAAGGAACTTTTCTTTGCTTTCACTATAAGGTAAACATGATCCCCAACACTGAACTCTCTGTTCACCCTATGCTTATCTGCAAATATTTTCTGTTTGTCCCGTGCTACTTTAAGATTTTGCCTAATCTTTACAACCTCTTGCTCCATTTCCTTGAGCAATTCTAGTCCAAGCACAACTCTGTTCACTAGGTTGTCCCAAGTCACTGGTGTCTTACACCTTCTTCCATACAAAGCTTCATACAGACTCATCCCCAAGGATTCTTGCTATCCATTGTTTTAAGTGAACTCTACCAAGTGTAAGTAATCTTCCCACTTGGTTGGTTTGTGGTGTCCTACACCTTCTTCCATACAAAGCTTCATACAGACTCATCCCCAAGGATTCTTGCTATCCATTGTTGTAAGCGAACTCTACCAAGTGTAAGTAATCTTCCCACTTGGTTGGTTTGTCCACCACATACATGTGAAGCATATCTTCAAGCACCTGATTAACTCTTTTTGTTTTCCCATCTATCTGGGGATGGTATGTAGTACTGAAGTTTAACTTTGTACCCAAATCTACAAACAACCCCTTCCAAAAATTGGAAGTGAACTTGACATCTCTGTCAGAAACTATTTCCTTCAGCAACCCATGCAATTTGAAAATATCTTTCATGAAAATATTTGCAATGTCATAAGTCTTGTGTGTAGACTTCACTGGTATAAAGTGTGCTTATTTAGTCAACTTGTCTACTACAACCATGATGGAATCATCTTGTCTCCAAGTCATCAACAATCTTATAATAAAATCCATGAAAATAACTTCCCATTTCGATTCTGGAACTGGCAAAGGCTGCAACAAACCTGTTGGATGTTGATGTTGAACCTTTACCTGTTGACATTTCATGCAACTTGAAATGTATTCAGCCATGTCCTTTTTCATTCCTGGCCAAAAGTATTGCTTTCTAGCTGTAGCAATTGTCTTCTGATATGCTGGGTGACTAGAATATGGAGCTTCATGGATTTCATCCATAACAACTCTCCTCAAATATGCTACATTAAAAATATAAATTCTGCCTTTATAAGTGAGAATCCCATCTTCTTCCAATTTATATCCCTCATACTTCTTCTCAAGACTGTGCTGCTGCAGTTTGTCTTTTACTTGCTCATACAATTCATCTCCGGTAAAATGATTAACAATCTATTGCCTCAATTCTGATTGGCAAATACTAAGAGATTCCACATGCATTTCCTGTACCTTCCAGCTGAGTGCATTAGCTACCTTGTTCTCCTTTCCTTTTATGTGCTTGATTTCAAAATCAAACTGACATAAAAATTCCAGCCATCTCGCTTGCCTAGCATTCAGAGTAGGCTGATCAAACAAATACTTCAGTCCACAGTGATCTGTTCTGAGCTCAAATCTTCTACCCATCAAGTAATGTCTCCACATCTTGAGATCATGTACTATGGCTGCAAGCTCTAGATCATGAGTGGCATAGTTCTTCTCATCCTCCTTCAACTTTCTTGATTCATAACATATCACATGGTTGTCCTGCATAAGGACTCCTCCAAGCCCTTGTCCACATGCATCGGTACACACCACAAATTATTTCTCTGGGTCTCCAGCTTTTAATACTGGTTCACTAGTGAGAAGATTCTTCAACCGTTGGAAGCTTTCTTCACACTTTGAAGTCCATTCAAACTTTATTCCCTTCTTTTGCAAAAAAGTGATGGCATGTGCAACCTTGGAAAATCCTTCAATGAATCTCCTGTAGTATCCTACAAGTCCCATAAAAGATCTTACATCCATCACATTTCTTGGAGTAGGCAAGTTCATAATGGCTTCAATGTTTTTAAGGTCTACTGATATACCCTCTTCCAAGATAATGTGACCCAAATACTGAATTCTATCCCTATAGAAGTCACACTTGCTCATATTTGCATACAACTGATGTTCCCTGAGCAATTGCAATGTCAATCTCAAATTCTCTTCATGCTATTTTTCATTCTTAGAATAAACAAGAATGTCATCAATGAAGATAAGAACAAACTTGTCTAAATACTTACTGAAGACACTGTTCATAAGGCACATAAATGTAGCCAGTGCATTTGTGAGACCAAATGGTACCACTACAAACTCATAATGTCCATACCTTATCCTGAAGGTTATCTTATGAATGTCTTCATCCTTGATTCTCACCTGATGGTATCTAGACCTCAAGTCAATCTTGGAAAATAACTTTTCTCCTCTCATTTGATCAAAGAGGTCATCAATCCTGGGAAAAGGATATTTATTCTTCACAGTAACCTTGTTCAACTGTGTATAATCAATACATAACCCGAGTGTACCTTATTTCTTCTTTACAAATAGAACTGGTGTTCCCCAAGGAGACACGCTTGGTCGGATATACTTCTTTTCCAACAATTCTTGCAGTTGCATCTTCAACTCTAGCATCTCCATTGTACTCATCCTGTAGGATGTCTTGGAAATTGGTGCTACTCCTAGCACAAGTTCAATAGTGAAATCAATGTCCCTCTTTGGAGGAAGCCCTAGAATCTCATCAGGAAACACATCCTTGAATTCCTGTAACACCTGACAGTCCTCCAACTTGGGAGTCTCATCTCTTGTTGGTTGCAGAATATGAGCTGCATACAGTTGGAAACCTTTCCTACAGAAATTCTTCAACCGCATTGCTGAAATTTGTCTTACTCAAATTACGTTTGGAACACCTTTCACCACCATTGGGTTTCCTTCTTCATCCATGCATTCAAAAATATTGTTATAACAATCAAGCTTCACTCGGTGAGATTATAACCAATCCATTCCAACGAGAACATCATAGGAACCAAGAGGTAGAACATTCGGATCTACACAATTGTTCAATCCATTCATGACCAATGGAAATTTCTGTACCAGTTCACTGACCTTTCTCTTAGTTCCAGTGCCAAGCTGAACTAACCAAGGTTTTCCATGCTTTACCTTCTTAAAAGCACAACTCTCCACTACACTAGGAGTGATATAAGTGTGAGTAGAACCAGGTTCCATCAAATTAGAGACACATTGTTCAACAATCTTACCTGCAACTTCAACCACCATTAACTGATGATCTACCTGGCGGTCCTCCAGTGCTGCATAAATTCTAGGGACCGCTCTAGCTAACCCACTGCTTCTGCTCCCTGAATGTTATAGGATGGTCTTGCACTTTTATTCTCAAGTGGAAAATATCTGCGCAATTGAGGTCCTTCACATTTCCAACATTTGAGTGGACCTTTATTCTGATGTGGCTCTTTAGGCTTCCCACCTATCACTCCAGCTGGATTACTTGTGGCTTGGGATGGCTGCTTCTCTTGATTCCAGAATCTAGAAGGTTTGAACCCTTTATTTCTTTGTTCAAAATTCTCATTATTCTTATCCGTCCATGCCTTTTGGTAATCAGGTTTACCATTGCTTTGCTCATATCAATATTTAGCCTTTCTTATTGCTTCTTCAAGAGTTCTTAGTTCATAGAACTCAATTCTATCTTTGTAAGCTTGAGGCAACCCACTCAGAAAATGCTGGATCTTCACTTTCTAATGAACCGGGCATACCTCAACAATTCCAAAAACTTATTTGCATATTCATCCATGGTTTGCTATCCCAATCTCAGCTCATGGAACTCCTTAATCTTGTCATCATAATACCTGTCAGAAAGGTATTTATGCCTGAAATACTTCTTGAACTGTTTCCACTTCAGTCTCCTTTCACTAACCTTCTTTACTTTCTTGAAGTGTTCCCACCAAATGGATGTTATTCCATTCAGATTGAGTATGGCAACTTTTCCCTTCATGTTTCCTGAATAATCCTGCACTTGAAAGTACTTCTTTATCCCAAGAATCCAAGCTTCAACCTCTTGTCTAGTCTTTATCTCACCATCAAAAGTAGGAGGTTTACCTTTCCTAAATTCATCTCAAGAGTGATCCCTATGGTGTCTTCTTCTTTTCCTTTTATAAGAAGATGAACTTTTATATCCACTGGACTCTTCAGAGGCCGATGATCCACTGGAAATCCTTCTTCTTCTCCTAGTGCTACTCTTACTTCCTTCTGGCCTTGATGTACCTCGTCCAGAATCTATCTTTTTCTACAAGTCTATCAAACTCTACAATATAGTAGCATTCAAATGACGTTACTCTTCCTGCGCTTTAAGCAAGCTTCTCATGGTGGCTTCAACCTCAGACGATGTCCCATGGAATCTCCTTCCATTAGACTCTATGTCATCATTTCCATTACAGACATTTTATCCAATGGCATCTTCTACTCACTCGTAAGAATACCGAGCATCATACCCATTGTGGATTCTCATGATTGAACCACCTCTTTCTTTACCAAACTGTTCTTTCTAGACTACTGCTCTTGGAAGTTATCTATAGTTCTGCAAATGTGTTAGTAACAAACTGTTAGATGCATAGCATTAATATAAATCAAACTACTTACCTCTTTCTTCTGTAAATTTCATAAAACAACAATTATATAGAATTTTCCCTATTTATTTTCAGCCCTGTGACCACTGATAATCCACTGAAATCTGTTGGAAACCGACTAAAAACTGCTTGAAAAAATGATGGAAAAATCACTAAGAAAATTCCTTTGAAAACTCAAATTTCCTTAGGCTTAATCAGACCTCATGCCAACTATTTTTTTTTCAATTCTGCGGTGGTCAAAATGCCTATTTCATCGGTGGATTGTTCCCTTATTCCTCTCTAGCATTTCGGTAGCAAAATGAATAAACTCCCACTCTGTATTGGCGAGCAAATCAACTATTCATCATATGCACAGCTCCTTGAGCAGCCGCAACAGCGGAAACATTTCTTTCTACTGTTTCCACGGGTGAACCGGCTGAGCTTCCAATTGGCGATCTAATCATTAACAAATTTTTGATACCTTCTTAAAAATATTCCTCCGATTGGGTCTATTATCCCACGTCTTCCTCTATGATTCGTTGGTCTATTCCCTTTCGGTGCATCAAGCCTGCAGTGGTCTATTATTCTGCAACGGCGACCAACAATCTCGTTATAATTTCTACAGATGAAAGCTTTGTTGGGTGTCGGGATGACATCCTACTGTGGTATCGGAGACTTAGTCCTCTGGGAATCCATAGCAGTGGTTTCCACAAGCCCTAACTCTTCTAGTGTCGGTGCTCACGAACACTTCATGCCACCATAGTTAAGTTATCAAAACTCGGAACCACTATTTTCTAAACACCTCGACATCAATGAGTGGAGAGACTAATGCATTGATGGGGGATTTGTCTAAGCTTCCACAATGGTAGGTCACCTTCATTGAGTCCTTGTCGATCCTATCCTCTTTCATTTCCTGATGGCCGATGATCTCGTGCCTTAGAGAAAGTTTGAATTTTATTCTAGCCTTGTCTTCGACGGTATTGGCTCTTCCATCTTCTATTCCTTAGCAATTTCAATGACCATTCTTCCTATGTCTTCCAAGGTCACAAGCCCATCGGCGGTTGGAAGCACTAAGCATTACACATCAACATTTTATTCCATACGACAACTGCAATGGTGGGATTATAAACAGCTAAATTCTTCCACGGTGTCGCTGATCCCAACAACTAATTTTTTTCGACGTCCATCGGCGGTCTCATCAACTAACTTTCGTCGATGATTTCAACACTTAAACAAAATTTCAAAACTTTCTTCTTCTGTCGGCAGTCACAACCACTAAGTGCTATGCATCAGCATTTCAGTCCACACAGAAGAGGCAACAACAAACTAACAAATAGCTAACCTCTGGCGACGTTTTGGAGATCGCTTCACCATAGTGGTGCAGATCGTCGATGATTTTTAACACTTAGGAAAATTTTCATGGATTTCCTTACTGTGGGTCCCTCGCTGGGTGGTCTTCCGACTAGGTGATCTGATGCATCGATGGGACTTCAAACTAAGTCCTTTGATGATCTGATGATCCCAATACTTATAGGAATTTTCCAAAAAAATCTCTTGTCATGCACAGGTTTTCTTCTGTTGTTCCTTGTTTCTTCTGGGTAGTAGGAAACCTGCCTCTGTTAACTATCTCTCATGTCCCTCTTAAGCCCAAATGCTGTAGCATAAGCTCTACCACTGCATCTTCATGGCCCATTCAGGCCCATGCTACAACTAGAGATCTGATAGCACACTGTAATGTCCTCGACTCTCTGACCAGAAAAGAGGATGCCACTATAAGTCAAATCATCTGGGCATCCAGCCCCATGAACATGAACATACATACATATAGTGGTGAAGCATGACACTTAAAACATAAATTTTTTTACGAAGCATAATCATTCATACACAAAATAGAAGCAAAACATATCAATTAGCATTCATGCATATATAGATCAGCATTTAACATGTATATCATCATTCATCCATGGTAAATATATAATTGTAGACACAAGTTAGGCAAGAGTACTTATCTTATACAGAACTTGTTCCGCAACCAGCTATGTCACTACAACGTTCCACCCAACCATAGGACCGCATGCTCCTTAATTTCTCAGCAACGCTCCCACCCCCGAGCCGGGCATGATTACCCAAGGAATAAGGAACTAACATGCTTAAAGGTAGCTAAGGATAACAACACCACTAGGGTACATAGTTCAGCCAAGCCAACACAGTTGGGTTTATCAAGTGAACAATAGATTAGCCAAGCCAACAAAGTTGGTTTTATTAGGAAATCCAGGAGCTGGGAAAGGCTAAATGCTAAGCTGGTGAGCTCATTGAAGAGCTGCAGACACCAACACCAGAACCAGCCTAGCTTCTAGAACACCCACACACACCCAACACAAGGAATCAACCCTTTCTTTGCAACGCAGTCCCTCAGACCTTAATCTCCCTTCCAGTGCTATTCAGGGGTTGTGGAGAAGAAATCCATCTCAATGGCTCTATCTATTTGGTTCTCAATCCACCAGGTTTATCAAGCACCTCAGGCCCTCACTCAGCACTCCAATGTAGTTCGAGGACAAAACCACTGCATGCAAGTAGCCAAGAAGCTATTCAAGCTTTTACAGGGGAAAAACATAGTTGATCAGAACATAGGGAAAAACATAGCCAAACAACTCATGGAAAATGACATCCCATGATCAACCCTGAGCCCACAGCACACAAATTTCACTGCAGCCACTGGGAAAACTGACACAGACTGAGAATGGAAAATACTAGACTTCCAAACTCTGCGTGAGAGACAAAATGCAACCCACATAACTATGGATGCAATTACAGAAACAATTTCAACAATGGAAAGAATAGAACATTAATAAATCTACAAATGGTGGAAAAAGACACACTCTCTGTGTGATCAGAGGAGATAAAACAATCCACTAGCCCTCAAATTTTTGAGGCAAAGGAGAACTAACATTCCCACAGGCCAATGATCCATGAGAAAAGGGAAGGCGAACCCCCAAAAAAAGAATTGTGGAACCTTTTATCTCAGCTCTTGTGAGAGGATATGAATAGACTCACGATTAACGTAGTGGGCAGACCATCCATTACCCAAAAATCATGTCATGGAAAGTGGGTGTAGGTGTGATATTCTCGTGGGCCAATCACTGCCCCAACTAACATAAATTTGAGGTGGTGGGAGTAAAACACAGAGGTGACACGTGGCTTTTTCCCATGACTCAAAGTTCAACATTCCCCCTTCCTTATCCTTTGGAATCATGCCCCTTCTGAATTTAGTTTCCATGAACATAGTTGGTTGGGTTATTTAATTAAAATGCATGTCTACATGATGCCACAATTAAAATATATGCTGTATGTCTAGATATAACATCAGTGACCATACCAAAACAAAAACACAACATAACCAAATCGATGATGGGGCCTTGGCCTTTAGCTCCACACCAAGATTATTTACAATATGTGTATCATGTATATTTAATGCAAGCAAGGTTAAAACGAGGTATTACATGACTTTTCTTTGAGCAACTCATGTACAGAACGCGTGTATGCGAGTTTATAGCAAACCCACGTACACAATGTTCCTTTGTTGAGGGAACTCAAAAGTATAAAATTTGGGCTCAATTTTTAAATTTGCGAGGATCAAATTGAAGATCTTGGGGTGTAGTATTACCTGACACTTGCGTATTTGGAATTGATCCACCATATTGTCCATACCGAGCAAATGATGGTAGAGGTGAAAACTTGTCTTTTAGAGCTAAAAATTCAAATGGTGAGTTTTATTTATGTTTTTGAACTATTTATAGAAATTATATTTCTCAAGTGGGTTTTGTCCCTATAGTTCATAATTCACTAAACTAATACCATATCTTTTTTTCCTTGTAACAGGTTTATCATTGTTCTAAGGTGTTTTTTTCTCATATAGGATGGTTTTTCATCGTTTCACATGCATTTTTTATCTATACCTACTCCATATTATACTTAATAATCAACATTTTAAACACGAACTATGGTAGTTTTAACCATTAGCTCCTTGTCTTTACCATTGTTCTTTCATGGATAAGGCATTCCTCTCATGAGTATCCTCATTTATAACCTATGTTGTCTTTCGATACTCATGTTGCAGCTATCTTAGGGAAAGGGGAATCATTTTAGCTAATTTTCACGCCAAATGGAGCCTCATTTTGGTCTCTTTTTACAAGATATCCCTTTATAGGACTCCCCACCCTTATGGATTTTCTTTAGGCCCAGGTCTGACTCCTTAAAACAGACTTGACTCCCGAGTTAACTTGTCCATTCAAGCTTGTTAAGAATATGTGAATGGGCATCCGCATTGGTGGTAGGTTATCTCTTTATCGGACCATCCGGAATAGCACGAGAAAGGATCACTCTCTTTTCTATGGAATTGAGAAGAGTATTCTTAGGTATAGGTTTATCACTTTTCCAAACCTATGGGACTAAATTTACGAAAAAGGATCTCTCGATATGAGCTCATTTTTCTCTTTTTCATGCTCTGGACCTAAACATGAAAAAGATTTCGAGTGTAATTTATGTCTTTGTCATGCTCGTTAAACACTAAAGAACAAAGCATTGAGTTTATTGTTGTAAGTCCCATTTCTCGTACTCAAATGGATCTTTCCGAGTGATGTTGCTTTCCTTCACACTCGTAAAAATCAAGCTATATGCTACTCTTGAAGGAGCATTGGGTAGGTGGTAATTTAACCTTTTTCGGACCTCCCTGACTAAGTATGAAAAAGGTTCACCTTTTCTTCTATGGAAGTTAATAGAGTTCTTTTGTGGTAAGTTTTATACTTTTTTGGTCTTGGGAGACTAAATTAGACAAGAAAGGACCCCCCTAGAGTCTTCTTTGGAGTTTTTAGACTCTCTAAATGTGAAAACACCAACTGAGCATGTACTAGTTTGAGCTCATTAAATCTACGAATCAATGACACTATCAAGCAATATTCCCTCTTCTCTTCAAGCTTGTTTAAAAATGAAGAGAGATTCAAGTTGACTTTCCTGGACTTGTTAAAATTTAACAGGGAAGGTAAGGAATAATTTTTCTCTTGGTTTTTAGTTAGTGGAAGCATTTCATCCTTGAACATAGCACTCTCTGTCTTTTTTGATACCCAGGTCTCAGTGTTCACTTTCAGTTCAGCTATTACTTCGCATTTTTACTCCTCCTTTTGTTAATTCTACCTGGGGAATCTGATCATGTCTCCTACATGACAAAAAAGTCTAGTTGTTCTATCTATAAAGTTAAAATATGCCATGGGTCGTCTTTGTCTCATGCTCACTGTTCAAGGACTTAACTCAATTTCTGATCTATATCCTGATCCCCTCATTGTCGTATCTGTTATCACTTGTGTCTCCCTTCCTTTACCCAGTTCCTAGTCACTCTTGTGTTCCATTGGAGGATCTATTGCCTTCCTCATCACATTATGGTTCTTCATCAACACTTCTTGACGACGAAGACCTAGAGTTTTGACGATCGTACCTCAGGATTCACTTTCATTAATGGTGAATTCCTTTTCTTCAGTTGTCGATTATCACTTATTGATTGACAATCTGTTGAATCTGCTCCATGTTTGACTTCAACCTACATCTACTCACATGGATTAGATTGTACTCATTTTTTGGGATTGTTTATGAAGACCTTAGTTCCCTATCTATGGACTAAGTTGCGAAAAATTATGTTCTATCCATTTACACAGCTTCCAGATTTTTGAAGACTCGTCATTATTGTATATTGTGGCTTCGATCCACCTTTGTAATATGCACGGTCTTGTACCCGTACTATATGATGTACTCAAACATTGTAAAAGAGTTAGTGTTCTATTATATTGAACATAGCATCCTCAGATATGACTTTGTATATGACATTATTATGTATTTGTTTCAGGTACTGCCTTTGCTCCATTGGATTTATGAGTTCTCCAAAGATAATGATTATAATGTATTTCAGCAATTGCTTCCCTCTGACCTCACACATTAGGGGGCATTTGTTATCAACTCAAATGGCACTTCTCCATCCGAGTGCCGACACTTCATATCTTGGTACACAAAAGGACACTTTTGGATTGAAGGTTGCCTAAACAATATAGATGGGCATCACATGAGATGCATTCCCTATCCAACCATCTTGCCATTTTAACTTTCTATATGTTTATTTCCATACATGACTATATCCATAGCAACTCGCGTGCATACACAACTATCTTCATAGACAACCTGCGTACTGTACGCAACTATTCCCATTGCAATCCATGTATAGATATGTACATGGGTTTCCCTTATAGCAACTCGTGTGTCATATGTGGGTTTCCAGTATCAATAGTTGCATACACATCCATTCGATATTAAAAATAATAAAACACTATTAATGGAGATTTGTTAATCCTTAATCATTAACCAACTCAACTATCTCAACCTCCTCAACCTTCCAAACTGCTCTATTTCCCAAAGTATAAATAGAGTCCTTGGGGAGGGCATTAATCAATTAATCTTGGAGAGAAAAGTTATGCTGGTGGTATATCTTCAGAAGTCTTTGGAGCAGCAGAACTCATATTCCTTTGGTTGCAGAGGAGTCCTTGTCTCACATGTTGGGTTGTACACTTATCTCATTCACTATTGTTAATAAAGAGAATTCTTCTTCCAACTTTGTGTTGAGTTTCTTTCATGTATCATGGTTGATGAATATATTTGATTAAGCGCTCTATATATTGTTTATCTAACCTGTCATATATACATGTATAATATTGTACTTGGATAATTTGCTCTTTGCAGGTGAAGGACGTGCATCCCTGAAAGCTTTGGAGAGGAGCAGAGTGGGAGAAGACAAAGCTTGGATCAACTGTCATTTATCGGGTGAGTTCAACATTTCTTCCTATTCATTTTCCATACTTTAAATCTGATTGTCTAAAAGTTTTAGAAGTAAGTTGGTAACCCCAGAACCTAGGTTACAAGGGTGTTTATTCCTATACAACAAACACATCACCTGAAATTTGTCTATAACCCAAGTTAAAGTGGCACAAAGACACCCTAAAAGGACTATATATAAACAATTATTCCCATCCATAGTTAAACAAATTTGGTAGTGGTATATAAACATCCATAACTTGGAAAAATACAAGAAAAGGACTTGAATTGCTTTCAAGTCATTGTGTCATCAAAATCCAAGTGAATTTACTTGTTACCATTCATACTTGATTGGAAATTAGTTAAGAAAATTCATGTAGGCTCATTAAATAAGAAGTTAAAATTAAAAGAAAGTTAAAAAAAAAGGTGATCAAATTTTATAAAAATTATTAAATAAAAATTTATTGTGAATAAATGTCATTAAAAGTTAATAAATTTTAAAAAAATAAAAACTATTCTTAAAGGTAGATATATCAAGCATGGAAAGGGATTAATTTTAGTGAGATGTAATTGTTTATAGATCATGTTTAAGATGGATATATGTTAATATCACTCACGTAATTATTAAATAAATAAAATCAACATAAACCTAAATTAACTACACCTAACAATATCCATCAAAGATTTTGAAGATAAATTTGATATTATTACAATCTTGGTCACTCTATTTCTAAATAAATAAAATTAACATGAATCATGTTATTTTATTATGAATCATGTTTGTTGTATAGCACATTTACAAGTATGGAATAAGCTAGAATTTAATAATAAGAAAATGTTGTTACGAAGCTTCTATGGAGGATGCAACTTTGTCCACTCATTAGCAAGGATTGTGATTAATTTAAAGTCGTTTTTATATTTGAATTGCGAAATTAAGATTAATGTAAATTCGTCTGATATATCTGAACAACCAAATTACATGCTTTAGGATTTTGATTTGTCTCTAAACTGTAGAGCACCCATAAACAAAAAAATAAGGATTTGGATTTAATAAATTTCTTTTCCCTTTAGTAATACTTTTGTCTTTGAATTGGCCTACATAACAATACAAAATAAAATAAGTATTGGATTACTAAAGTCCTCTTATGGAAAAATAATAATGTAGATAAGAACTTTGTATATATCTCTTTGATTATTGTTTTTTAATATCTCTAATATTAAATTCTAATTACATAATTGCAAATGAATTACCGTGAAATAAATATATCAGATCCATGGATGTTGCTTAGAAGTTTGAAGAAAGGTGACCTCTATGCCCTGCAAAGTTTTTTGAAACTTGCCCCCAAAAAAGAAATGCAAGCTGCCGAATGGAGGATTCTTTTCGGCAAATGGGAATGAAAAAAGAGAAGGGTTTGGACGTCAATAGGGAAAATGAATTGGCCCAAAACTGTCGGTGAAGGCCGAATTTTGGCCTAAATTGTAGAATCCTTAGACTACTCCTTACATAAAATGAAAATAACATAGATTTTCTAAGATGCCTCAAAATGAAAATGTGTGATACTGGTATCAATCCTTTTTGAAATAGAGGTAATAATAGCTACTAAAATTAGGAGAGATAAAAACGAGAACTGTGTCGAGTTCTCGTTTCATAGTATAAGTAGTTTTGTGGCGAAGATGTCAAAAGATCCTCAACCCCCATTAGGAGGGATGTTTGGAAATGAGCACTTTGGGCATATTGCAGACATAGAAGACCCAATGGAAGAGGACATTGATGTCCCCGAGGAAATCCAAGCTCCAGAAAATTCCAAGTTCGATGAAGAATTTGGCCTGCATGATATTGTTCATTAGTTGAGTGTCTTGAAGAAAATGTTTAATTTGACAACTTTTTGATAAGATATATTAGTACTGTTTTGACTTTCAGACTTTATTTTAGAAATAAAATCTCTATTATATTGTTTTTAATATGTTATTTGCAAATATATGGTATAGTTTTTCATGAATTTATGTGAATCGTAACATTTTGGAATATAGTATGAAATAGTATCATTTTTATACAAAAATTCTATGAAAATCTATTGAAAATGGTTGTAAATGTCTTTATTTTCTAGAATTTCTTAGAATTTTATCAATAAAAAAGTCTTATTTTGCTTATAAAAAAGTCTTATTTTAAAGGAAAAATTGCAAAATGTATATGATTTTCAATATAAATTGCTTCTAAATGTATGTTATTTTGTTAAATGCCTAAAAAACACACTTGAAATTAGAAAGTAATAATATTTTATGACGAAGATGATTCAAAGGCCCAAAAAAATGCCTTAAAATGAAAATGTGTGACACTGGTATCAACCCTTTTTTAAATGGAGGTAAAATTAGCTACTAAAATTAGGAGAGAGAAAAACGAGAACTATGTCGAGTTCTAGTTTCATAGTATAAGTGGTTTAATCTCAAAACACACTGGCTAGGCCCATATGTGGTCATGTAGATTACTGAAGCAGGTGCGGTAAAACTACATAAGCTGGATGGAACACCGGTTGTGGGTATGATCAACGGCATCCGATATTAGAGGAAATTTAAAATCAAAATGGGGGCTCCTAAAAAAATTAACAAAATAATAGTTAAAATAATAAAATAATATTTATTAATTTTGGAGGAAGAAAAGAAAAAAACTACTTTTAACTCAAATTTCTATCATGAGAGCTCGTTGGATGCGGAATTTAATTCTGCATCCAGGGAGCTCTCCCAATCGAAATTTCAGTAAAAACACATTGAGATATGTCGAAAATACAAACAAAAAAAGTAGTTTTTTTTTATGATACCTATCCCCAAATTTATATTAAAAACGTGTTTAATACCTATACGCTATTTCAAATTTAAAGCAATTTCATTAGCTAACACATGATGACATGGAATTTGAATTAGAGTTAAAAGGCCCATTTTGCATTAAAATTTCCTATAATGTTAAAACCATACTATGATAACTACGACGTGGCCCCATAAGGCTGATGCAGAAAACAACAAAAAAAGTGGAAGACAGCTGACAGATACTAAGCGATCGTCAAATGCACAAGGATTCAATAAAGAAGTGGCATTCACAATAGGACATTGCCTTTGCGAAAAGACTAGTTCATCATGTATGGGAAACTCTCTGATGGTGACCAGCCATCACATCAATTCTCAACCACCGCTGTCAGTTTGGGAAAACGATGGTGGGGTTAATCCTGACAAATATGAGAAGTAGATTTGGTATGCCAGAGGAGGGTCTTGTGTTAATGATGCACCTAGGTCCTAGATAAGATAATATTGCATGCGAACCTATGCTCCTATTATAAAATAATGGCGCCACTAGAGCAAACATCACTTGGTTGTGCTCCTTGAGCACCAGTTACAGATGGGTTGGGGTGCGCCATGGCGAGTAAATCTATTGGATAAAGTAGTTACTGTGACCTTCAGTATGTGCATTATCCCTGAAGATGGGAGTAATGGGGATGTTATCAGTATTCAAGTTATTTCGACCAAGCTAGAAGTCTCTCACAATGTCATCCTTGGCTATTTATTTTTCAGTTGGTTAGCATCACTGGCAACGACACCTGGAAGGAATCTAGTGGGGATCCGAGTTCTCACCCCACTTGACTAAGTCTACAGGGCTGGAGAATAGGCCCAATTTGATATGGCTTGTAGACTGTGATGCCGAGATGAATTTGGTCAAAGGTTGTGAAGCATTCGTCCCTGATCACCCCCTGAATTAAGGGATTTTCTGGTTTTCAATAGGGACAATGCTTCATTCTTCAAAGTTCATATCTATGAAAACAACAGTGGTCAGAAACAACTATGCACATGCAATCAACAATTTGGTACTTCTAGAAAAGATGGAGAAAGATGGTAGTGCAAATCCTATGTTACAAACTCTATGCTTGCCTGATATGGCTTAAGAACGAGCAACAAGACTGTGACAAGAAGCAGAAATACAAGATGAAGAGGAAAAGGAGGATGAAGAGTACTGAAAAGAAAAACAAAAAGATGATTTGTGGCAAGAAGAAGAAAAAACTATGGACATATATTATTCAGATGATTCTAGTGAAGAAGTTGTGTAACTTCATTTTTTTTCTAAGTATGAGATGAGACCACGGTACAGGAAACACCAGCAAAAAAAAACACACACAAGTGACAAAACGCACAAGAGAATAAGTAGGAGAAAGGTGCACACAAAAAGAAAAAGAAATCCAGTGCATGTTGTTCCACATACAACGTCCATTTCTTTGTGGCTTGGGACGAGCCACATGTGAGAGTTGGGGGCCTGTTGGGCCTGGGAAAGGTGCGTAGGAAATAAATGCAAGTGAATAAATGCACAAGAATGAGTTTGCAATGCAATCACAAGAAAGGAAGTCTACATGGACTAAAGAAATATGCGCTAACAAAGGAAACCACAGATGAGGAAAGCTGCGCAAAATAAGGAATAGGCACAAAAGAGATCACTTACGCAAAAAATGGTAAAGTGGTAGCGCAAGTGCAGAATATCGGCCGAAAGTGATAGGACGATCATGGGTGTTAAAGTCGGCCTAAGTCAGTGGATGTGACACGAGTGAACGCATGCTGTAAGTAAGGCCGTTAATGCCTCGTGTCGGGTCATGATCGCCATAGATATAGCCTGAGAGGTCATTGATGGTGATAGTTAACAGATTACCTGTATGCAGTCGACCCTGTGTGGTCATGTAAAATAGTATAAATATGAGGGATTCAATAATTAGAAGGTTGCATTTTGGTTGGTTTTTCAATATTTAGAAGGTTGTATTTGGTTGATGTGGGTCATTGATTTTTTTTGTTTTACTCTTTAGTAGCGTAGAAGAGGGAAGATATCTGAGAGAGCAGAGGAAAGCTATGAGATTTGAGTGGTAGAGTAGTTGAAAGTCTGCAGGAGGAAGTCAGAGGTAGTGCAGTAAAAGAGAAGCTCTGCTAGAGAGGTCGATCAAGACTGTGTGTGGATTAGTCACAATGGTAGTAGTAGATTAGGAGAAATAAGACAGAGAGCATGAGAGCAAAAGAGAGTCTAAGCCGAAAGCTAGATCTAGGACAATCTACAGTCGGATGCAGACTGAAGGCACCATATATTTCTCATGCCAGACGAAGAGCGCCTTGTGGTTTTTACCAGATGGGTTTCCATATGAATTCTTTTGTGTGTTGATGATTGCTTGTGTATGTTGTTTATGTTTCTATTCATGCTTATGTTGCAATGCGAGTTCTGTTGTGATTGAATGAATACCGCACGGTTAATAAAAGTATGAATCCATGAATCTAGGTTATTATGCACAATATTTGAATATTAGTTTATGTTTACTGTGCATTCCCTGTTGTACGTCTATTATATTGCACTTTTCTATTAGCTTGTCTTTATATTCAGTTATGTTTCAAGTACTAAGGTCGAATCTGTGTCGCGTCGTTAGTAGTTAATGAAAGATATGCACAGCGTACGCTACAATTTGGTGGAAATAACTCCCTCCTCGTGACTTAGTTGAGCTCATTGGCCGCCCGCCAAGGGACTATAATCCCTTGACAATTGCGGAAATATGGTTTTGGTGGTTACCCATCAAAGAGATATCTCGGGTGAGACTGCCCCTGCTATGTGGGCGTTTCCAATAGGGCTTGCTCGATCGAGTCGGTATCTCGGGTGTTTGTTGGGTTGGCAGGCTACGCAGAACCTGGGTTGCACGAGTTAGAAAAAGTGGCCAACATTATGAAAACTAATAATTTTGAAGCCTTATACTCATAAGCAAGGTATCCATTTCTTAACTTGAAAAATCAGATAGTTTTTGTCTTTATCCTTGAACCTTAGTGGATTTGTCGCCCAACTCGGGGGTGGATTTAGATGGATAAACATACATCAAATGAATCCTACTGTTGGGAGGAGGGTCATAGACACGTTTTTAGTTTCCCAAGCTAAAGTCACGTTAAAGAAGTACTTATAATGGCTAATTTTATTTACATAATTATTATGTCGCTTACATGTTTTATAGAACTAACATGTATATTGAGTGTTGGCTGCAGAATCTATGACTCGAGGGTTGAAAGGCATTAGGATGGTTCTCGAAAGACACTATAGAGTAAATTAGTTGATTATGTGCTTACCTTTTTAATTAATTTTCTTTTATTATCTAAAACCATATCTAACGTTGTTGTTTACTCCACTGACGAGACCCATGACTTACCTCATATGGTTGCGCTCTGGAAATCAAGTTCATAGTATAGCATCCTGTTATGGAAAGTGGTTAACTATCTTGTAAAGGATAGAGCTAATGTGTAATCGATAGCTCAGGGAAGGATAGTCATGCGGCTAATGTAATGGTTGCATCTCATTAGAGTTCCAATTAAAATTGCTTATATACCGGAATGGTTTTTCTTAATTATAAAAAAATGGTTATAATTAAGTACATAATAAGTTTAATTTATTATGACCTAAATGTACAAGTTTAGAAATATCAAAATTTTACGATGCAATAGAAAACTTTTTAGTGTAATAGTCGAATTTTTAGATTAAATTAGTTACTCTATCATAAGAGTCATTGATCTGAATTCCTATGATTAGGATTCAATGTTTTTTTATAACCTTTCATCATTTCAGTGTCTAATCAATTCTTATGAGTGAAGAGTCTACTAATCATGACTCACGTTTTTAGTCAAACGTATAAATTCAACAAATTTACCAAATTAATATTTACAATTTCAAATATTTATTTTCTTATAATTTTTTTTTACTAAATCTTTAATCAATTCTAACATATAGTAAATACTATAATAATCTTTGAATTTCCTTTTGAATGACTTTTATCACGATGATGCAATAATAAAAGAATTTCTAGTTCCTTCTATTTTTTAAAATCTTTGATGAGGATGCATGAATCTAACTTTTTCATGTGAGACATGAGACATGAGCTTACTTCTTCATATTCTCGATGATGCCACTGGATTCGATAGGAACTGTTATCTTCGACGGTGTCATAAAATTCTTGTGGATTCAATTCACGCCGTGAAAGACCTCTATGATTATTCATCGTCGTGATTCGCTCGCCTCAACTATTTGTCAACAGCGCTGTGTTGTTTTGAAATTGCAAAGAAAATAAAAGTGGTCTATAGTATCCATAAGTGCTCTATAGTGTCCATATTTTTGTTTTGCCAATTGCCTCGTTCCAAATAATCTACACGTCTACTCAAATGCGCCCATGTTTACATAGGTCTTCCCAAAGCCAATTCGACCGACCATAGGGAAATAAATTAATTGACTGAGGACAATTATTATAGCGTATGCTAAGGACAGGTCTAATCAGTCAACAATTTACTGATATCTTCGCTCGAGTTTTTTGGTTCCATCTCTGTTGCAACAATAGTGTGTAAGATGAAATAGAGCGCAGAAGTTGCTATTCTGAAAGGACAAATTCAAGAATAATAATCTTATTGACCGGAAATTTTTTTTCTAAATGAAAGGCCTTTAATGGATAGGGATGAGCTTTATAGAAATAAAAACAAATTCTTACTTTATTCACTTAACAAATAACAAAGATGTAAGCATAACAAGATACTAATACCTTCAAATTAATTTTTATTACACTTGATTAATCTTGTTGATCCCTTCAATTAAATCTAAAATCTTTATACTGATATAATCTCTAATTATTTATAGATATAATAAAAAAATATAACCATCATTGATTAAGTTTAATGGACAAGATATAAACAGAACTATCCATAAACAATGGCATTTCTTTCCGTTATTATGTGGATAAATATAATAAAAACGTATTTTACTTCTATATAATGTATTTCGTTGACTAAAAAGGAACACGTTGCAACGTGAGGATTCTGAACACCTTGTAACGTGAGGGTTCTAAGGGTGGTGGTGGAGATCCACTATCATCATAGGTTTTTTATAAAAAACTTTTTTCGTTATAATTTCCTCATACATCATGGTTGTAATTCTCAATAACTTCTATAGCTACAAAAATGTGGAAGCCTAAGCTTGAAGATGAAGAAGAATGAATCTTAGTAATTATTGGCATGGTTAAAAAAATATGGAATATATTTGCATGCAAATGAGAGACCGTCTTCCTTCAAAAGAAGTGTATGTATCTTTATTTAATTATTAATCTCAAATTTTAATAATAATAAATTAAATAAATTTAGTATATATATAAAATAATAAATTGAATAAACTTACTATATACATAAAATAATAAATTAAATAAACGTAATATATACATAAAATAATATTATTTGTATTTATTTTCTTTTATAAAATAATAAGTTTTATAACATAAGGTTAAGATATCAAATATTAGCTAGTAATGATCTCTTATTTACTTTTTCTTGTACTCATATCAAGAGAATTGGCCTCATCCTTTATGTACCATGGCATGAATTTATATCATTATCAATGTACAAATTGTACTGGGATGGGTTGGAATTATAGTAATTTTATTATTACATATACATTACTAATGTAAGAGAATAAAAATTGGTCATATTACATTTTTTTAATATATAGAAATAAAAAGTTGTTCATATTACATTTTTTTAATATATAGAAAGAAAATGGATGGAGAAAATGAGTAATTAGCATTTATAAACTTGACCAAAGAATTATGTAAAGTGAGTTTCTGAAATGAAATATAACAAAAATAAGATAAAATAAAGTGGATTCAAAAGAAATAGAGCACTTAATTTTAGCCTCTTCCTACATAATTCTACATTCTTTTCTTTCCTATCCGTCTATGTCTTTCAATATTAATAGTATTTTTATGCTTTTCTCGTATTTTTTACATCCACACAAACTCTTTTTCCTTAGTTGTCCCCATTTTTCTCTTCATGGCATTGGAAATCTTGAATAATAGTAGTAGACCAAATCTATGATAAATCAATAACTTATGTTGTTTCCAGGAACCAACTCTTCATATGATTAGTGTTATCCCACTTAACCTCGTTAGGTATTAATAGAAATAGTTATAAAGTTGATATAGTATGTTATGTTGTGTTGTACTTTCATTTAACAACAATACTTTTATTTCTTTTTTTCAAGTAAAGCCATATAAAAATCTAAGTTCATTTTTTTTATAGGTTTAAAAAAATGTTATATAAATTATTTCTTTCTTCTTTCTAGTAGCTAGTAAAATGTATATATAATTATAATCATTTATCTTATTCAATGTCATTGAATTAATTTTAAAGTTCCAACAAAAATCTATATTGAAATCTAATTACTAATATAAGAGAAGAAAAATATCACCCAAATTATAATTCCAATAAGAAACAAACTACGAAAGTTATATTGCAATCTAATTACTAGCATATGTAATCCCATAAAGAGGAAAGGTATCACCTAAATTATAGTTTCAATTGGAAACAAACTACAAGGATTAGGTAGCGTGACTATCTTTGCCAACCATAATATAGCTTAACTCATAAATTGACATCAAACAATCAACCACCCATAACTAAAACCATAGTCATCATAGTGTTATTAATCTCATAAACTAGACGAAATAAAAAACATTATTGAACCATATATATATAACATACATAAAAAAAAACATTAAGACAAGCATAGATAAGGACAATCAAACTTAGAGGACAAGATAAGTATAAATAAGAAGGACAATAAAAATTTTAGTATTGCATATGATGAACCAATGGACGTGTAGATCATACAAGTAACCCTAGATGTCAAATAGTTGTCTATCATCATCGTAGTGAGGCCTAAGATTTTACAATATTTCCACCCAAGAGAAATGGGAATGTACAAGCAAATGTTGGCCAACACCATTCTTTTTCCACTCAAATCAGCTTGATTGAACTTTGATTTTCTTCAACTCCCTTGACCACGTGGCACTTTACGTAAACCACCTATCCATTGGTTGTTTGCAACTTTGTCCATTGGTTGTTTGAAATTTTGTATATGCGGTTCTCTCCTTTTCCCAATGATCTAGCTGATAGTTGTTGTCACTTCGTTTCCCTCGACTTGTTTATCTCGCACCAATTTGTCCTTACCGTTATCTTGAATCAAACTTTAAAAAAAATGAAGGGCCAACAAGCCTCGACGACACCTTGAGTCAACTCCCATCGACCTTACATGAACTAACATCCCTTATTCCTTAGGTCCAATGAGATCATCGTTAGTTGTCCCATTGGGGAACATATGTGGAACGACCTCAAAAAGTTTATCTTATAATGCTATGAATTCCTCGAGCTATTTACATTGGCCCAGTCTAGGTTTGTGCTTCGGAATCTAGAACTTTGAAATGGTATCCACATTGATAGTCATGTCATTACATTTTTTGCACGGACGTTAGATTTGTGAGGGAAGTTAGTCTAAGCTATGACGGATTGGATTGAATAAATCAGCTCGTTTGGTAAACTTGGTCAAGTTCTTCATCTATAGTAAGGATGTTTGTTTGTTTGCTTGATTTTGTTTCTTTGGTCATATGTAGAAAATGAATATTTACTTAACTTCTTTCTACATTTAGTTGGTCTACTCCTCTACAGTATTTGGTAGGAATTCCCATTGCTGAATAATATGCATCCAATTGTGTGTTCCATCCACAATATCTTAAGATTGCATATCTTGTTATCAAAGACGCTTATGGATTTTATGTGCAATGCAATGACTATTCTATGATACAAAATATCTGGCATCTTAGCCATCTTATTTTGGCCATTATATATTTCATGTTAGTTTATTATGTTTTTTTTTGCATTTTTTATTTAATATGATATGTGAGGTAGCGTGCATTAGTTTGATCCTAATGGTCTTGAATTTGTAGGTTCTCCTAAATAAATGGCCACATGAACCTAAATTTATCATAAATTCACTTATCTTTTATTGTACCATCCTTCTTTCTATTTTGATATGTCTCCCATCTCATGGATGGCTTCGTTAAGCTGAAGCTATAGATTTACATTGTTGAGGTGATCATCTTTCTCTCTTTTTCCCAAATTAAATGTTTTAGATGGGGTCTTCAATCATGAATTTCATTATAGGAAATAGTTGGGAATCATGAAAGTGAAACAAAACTATGGCATTCATCCTAGATATAGGTAATAACATATAATGGTGGCTTGTTTCTTGCTTGTGACCTTAGTGAGATTAGTTACCATTGGACCCTTCTCTCTTTATATCTCTCCCATTTCATGGATAGATTTATCAAGTTGACGATATAGATTTATGTTGTCAAGGTGCAAGTGATTTGTCTATTGATATCTCATCTATCACATGGATGAATTCATTAAGTTGAAGCTATAGATTTATGTTGTCGAGGTGCAAGTGTTTGATGTATCATTATGCTAAGGTGATCCTTCTCACTTTTTTATTCCCCCAATTTTTTTTATGGGGCGTTCAATCAAATCCTTAATTATAAGAAACTATTGGGAAACATCAAAGTCCAACAAAACCATTAGAGAAAATTTCAACTCAAAATCAGCCTTTTAACTTTTATTCAAATTCCATGTCATCATGTGTTAGCCAATGAAATTGTTTTAAATTTGAAATACCGTATGGGTCTTAAACACTTTTTTAATATAAATTTGGGGATAGGTATCATAAAAAACTACTTTTTTGTTTGTATTTTTGGCATATCTCCCTGTGTTTTTACTCAAATTTTGATCGGGAGAGCTAGTTGGATGTGAAATTAAATTCCAAATCTAATGAGTACCCACGCGGCATACTTTTGAAGGACCCCTCTACCTGAAAAACAAGAAATACCTAAAAAAATAGAATGATGACATCATCATTCCATTTTTTCAGGTATTTCTTGTTTTTGGGGTAGCGGGGTCCGTCAAAAGTATGCCGAGTGGATACTCGTTGGATGCGTAATTTAATTCCACATCCAACGATCTCTCCCGATCAAAATTTGAGTAAAAACATAGGGAGATATGTCAAAAATATAAACAAATAAGTAGTTTTTTTCTTTTCTTCCTCCAAAATTAATAAATATTATTTTATTATTTTAACTATTATTTTATTAGTTCATTTTAGGAGGCCCATTTTGAGTTTAAATTTCCTCTAATGTATGGTTTCCATCCTAAAGAAGTATTGTAGCATATAAGGGTTAATTGTTTATTGCTTGTAACCTTATAGAGGCTAGTTTCCATTGGATCAGTTCCCTCTGTATGTAAGCTCTTGAGGAACGTAATGGACAATGTTGTGATCACTCTGGAATTGTTCCACATCAATATTTGTGTGCTTAGATCTAGTCGATTTCCTAGTTTGGAGATTGATTGTCATGTTTTGGTTTATTTGTTGGATTCGTTCTCTTGTTTAGTGTTGTCATAAATTCCCTTTAGTTGTTTCTTTTTTCATCACCTGTTTGAGCTCGTATGTCTTCCATTTGTTCATTATTTTATATTCATCTCTTTCACTCTTATTCTTCTATCTTTCCTATAT
This sequence comes from Pseudotsuga menziesii, assembly GCA_001517045.1. NCBI lineage: Eukaryota > Viridiplantae > Streptophyta > Pinopsida > Pinales > Pinaceae > Pseudotsuga > Pseudotsuga menziesii. The sequence goes on along the minus strand of LPNX010661514.1, from coordinate 91,537 downwards.
CAATATCATCAATTTGTTGGTTGATGCCACTAATACGATCTTGGTTGTTCCCTCCTATAGTTAGGTATGGCTTCTTGATGATCATATCTAGTTATGACAATGAATTCATAGTTTTCATCTCCACCGCTGGTTCTATATTCATTTATTATTATTGTTAATGGAATTGCTCCATGATTTTTTTCATGTCAATCTATGACAATATCTATTCTGATAAAGGTTAGATTTGTGGCCCTTTTTGAGTGAATTCTATGACTAATCCATTTGTTGGGTTTTTGACCTATAAAATTGGTATATTTTTGGTTATCATTACAGAACATAGTTGTGGCGTTATAGTGGTTTTCCTATATCACTTATGAGGACTTTCTAGATGGTTGTAGAAATTGAACCTTTGAATATTTGGTGGTCGAACCTACAAAAAATTGTACTAATTGTGTAAGCCCTCACTGAATTCCATCTAATGCTCAACATTCATTCCAAGTGGTAACATTGTTGGGTAAGTTTATGACAATTCCCATGATGGGTGGTGGCCAATGTTCAATTTCATGGATGGATGACTATCCCACTTACACGTATGTTCTCTTTCTTTTTTTTTGAAAATATTGAATCAATAGGTTCTCTTATAATATAACATGAGACAATTTATTCATCAGCCTTTGTAGTTTATTTTTTAAAATAGAAACATTTTTCTTGAGTTGGTTGTGATGATGTTCATCCCTAGATAGTTTCGTACTTCTTCTTACATGTTATTGTTGGAATATATTAAACCTACTAATAAGTTAGGATAAAATATTTAATCATTATATGATTAAATTCCTATCCACTACCTAACTAGGTGGCATCCACTTGCACCTTAAAGTTAACACATGGCATATATACCCCAGGAATGCTTTATTCATGATTCTGGGTTGATCTTGAGCACTTTATGGACATCCAAAATTAGTAACTGCGCTTTACAATAGATTCTGCTATATTATGCTTTATCCAACCTTTCTATGGATAAGGTAAATCTAGTTAACTAGAAAACTAGTATCTCTTGTTTCCAACCCATCCTCCATGACTTTCTCTCCATATTCTAGGATTAGCATGTTTTTCCATCACTCTTGACAACCCAATCATGTTTTAGCTAATTCATGAGGTCCTTGACTAATTTGGAAAGTGCTTTAGCCACCTATGGGGGTTTGTCATATTTGGTAAGTTATCCTTCTTGATCTTTATGATTTCTCTCCATAAAACTCGATTTTCCTATGAGGGATTTACTATCTATGTACACTATTATTCATCATTAATTAATGGAAGGATACACTCCAATATTCATCTCTTTATTCATGTGATTTAGTCACTTTTCTTCTCTCTATTTTTCCTGTGTATGCTTGTGTGAATTATCTTAGTAGAAAGATATATTTTCTGTGCTTCTTCTTAGCATAATTTCTCATAGCATTTATTTTTTATTTCTGTAAGGTATCAGAGCGCAAGGTTTCTCACACTAGTATAAAATGAGTAATTAGCTACTACGTGACTAAAAATTTTAGTCACCACATGTTTTTGAAGTGATTTACGACTAAATATGAGCAATTTTGATTGACCCAACTATAAATTACTAAAATTAACGACTAATTTAATCACCAGTTAACAAATATGAATAGATAATAAGTGACAGAGTTAAAAATGACTAACCTAAACAACTAATTTAGTCACGGCATAAAAAATGACTAGCTAGAAGAATATGAATTAGCCATTTATGCTAGTCTTTTTTATTGTCACTCCAATAATAGAAAATTGCAATTTTGGCGATGAAGTGTTACAATTCACTAAATTTTGACACTATAGATAGATTCTGTTTAAATCCATTTGTTTCTAGAATTGAAACAACCACTATCCAACTATCCACACAATCAGAACATAAATATGGGCACCCAGTCAAATGATTTTTTCTCTGCAATTTCTGTGACCATCACCAAAATTCTGAAAATAACTAATTTTAAATCAGTGATATCTCCACTTTCAAAACTCCAAATGAGATGATTTTTTTTTGAAACTGTGTACTTTTGCAAGAGAAATGTAGATATGTAACTTATTTATTCTGAATTAGCACAAAAAATTTCAGAAATGTATTTGAAATTTGACGCCCAATTTTGCCCTTTTTTTTGCCAAAAATAAGAGAAAACAATTTCCCAGTTGTGCCAAGAAAACTTCTCTAATATAAAATGTGAGTAACCTCCTGCAATAAACAATGAAAATGCATGATATAACACAAATAACAGAGCACAAAAGATATTTTATTGATCACAGACCATTTCGAGCAGGCAACCTCCTTTGACCAAGCTCAATACAAATAACTCTTGGATATCTTCATTGGCCTCAACATAAACTTATATAATAAGTCTAATATAAACAACTATTACTCCCCAAGAATGTGGAATAATGCAATATACTCATGGGACAACTTACAAAGCTGCATATGCATCCAACAACAATATACTTAACAAAGTAAAGAGAAGGGTTAACATGGGTTCTTAACAAATTGATCCACATGTCTTGGATATTATACATTGTATACAGATCGACCTCATATAGATCGATGCCATGATGTATAAGCTGATGTGGAGATGATGATATGGTAGGCTATTTGGGCTATGAAAGTTGTTGCTAGCTCACTTTAACTATAATTGAAGCAATGGTCTCTACATTGAACTAATGTCGCTCCCTTGTATATAATATTAATTAAACCTTCAATGCATATTTGAATTAGAAGGGAACATAGAAATTGCATTAGCATAGATCGATCTTATACCCATATTTATCAAGCATCGAGAGGGATCAAATTTCTTGACGTGTAACTTTTTTTATTTTATTTTTTAACACATCAAGAAAAAATTCACACCTCAAGAAATTTGACCCCTCTCGATGCTTGATAGATCCATGCTTAAGATGGATGGATGTTGGTTTTAATTTTTTATTTATTAGTCGAGATTCATTTTTAAATTATTTTCTATTTTTATGTAACATTCACCAATACAACAACCCACGGGTTAGAGAAATTGGTAATGAGTAATTGAGATGAGAAGTTGTAAATGAAATGTCACGAGTTCAAATCCCTAGTGGGTACTACTTACAAAAAAGAACATTCACTATTACAACATCTCTCATACTGGGCTATAAAGCACCTCACTACTCTGGGTGAATTCATGTTCTTTTAATAGACTTATGGCATCTTAATAGTTACATTTGACACCCTCATTGATACAACTATACTGAGTTATTTCACATTGATTGATTTGAAATGTTTTTGTTCTTTTAATAGACTTATGTCATATTAATAATTACATTTGATAGCCTCATTGATACAACTATATTGAGTTATTTCACATTGATTTGAAATGTTTTAATCCTGCAAGTGCCTAGCTAGCCTGCCTACTTCCAATTCCTGTCTTTCTACTTTATGTTATTTGTAACAATATGTTATAGATTTGAAATATAAACATAAATTTGATTAAAAATATAATATTTTATTTAGCAATTTTTTATATAAAGCATATAGTTAATTTATTATTATCAATTGAACTATAATATTTTTCAAAGGTTTTCATGATAAAAAAGTTGTACATATGCCCTTTTCATTTGGAAAGGCATATATTAACCTCTATACTTGAAATGTTTTTGTTCTTTTAATAGACTTATGTCATCTTAAAAAGTACATTAGACACCCTCATTGATACAACTATATATGTTTTAATCCTGCAAGTGCCTAGATAGCTTGCCTAATACCAATTAGTGTCTTTCTACTTTATGTTATTTGTAAGACTATGTTATAGGTTTGAAATATAAACATAAATTTGATTAAAAATATAATATTTTATTTAGCAATTTTTTATATAAAGCATATAGTTAATTTATTATTATCAATTGAACTATAATATTTTTCAAAGATTTTTATGATAAAAAGGCTGCACATATGCCCTTTTCATTTGGAAGGGAATATACTAACCTCTATACTAACCTCTAATTTAAAAAGTGTTCTACTAGTATCGTGAACACAAGGATTTGGGCTCGACTCTCTTCCCTCGTATAATTTAACAAAGCGTTATATTAGTATTGTGAACACTCAAGGTTTCGTGCTCGACTATCTTCCCTCTAAACGAGTTCATCTAGTTTGATAAACAGTGTCAGTGAAAGGTGTTGAAGATGGCGAGGAAGGGTTTGGGTACAGATGCGGCGATAGGATCGTTAATGTCTTTGAAGAAGAGGAAAGAGTACAAAGTCACTAAACGAGGTCATCTAGTTTGATAAATAGTATCAGTGAAAGGTGTTACAGATGGTGAGGAAGGGTTTGGGTACATATGCGGCGATAGGCTCGTTAATGTCTTTGAAGAAGAGGAAAGACTACAGAGTCACTAAATGAGTTCATCTAGTTTGATAAATAGTATCAGTGAAAGGTGTTGTAGATGGTGAGGAAGGGTTTGGGTACAGATGCGGCGATAGGCTCGTTAATGTCTTTGAAGAAGAGGAAAGACTACAGAGTCACTAAATGAGTTCATCTAGTTTGATAAATAGTATCAGTGAAAGGTGTTGTAGATGGTGAGGAAGGGTTTGGGTACAGATGCGGCGATAGGATCATTAATGTCTTTGAAGAAGAGGAAAGAGTACAGAGTCACCAATATGTTTCAAGAGGGCAAGTGCCCTCTCTATGCTATCACTTTCAATTTTATCAATGCTCGTTATCATAACATTTTTGCAATCGCAGGAGTTAACCGGGGGGGTGCACCATTATCAATTTATTTCCTTAACTATTTTTGAAAAGTCTTTTTTGTCTTTCTGTTCATTATAAATTCCAAGAAGTATTAAAATTCTATGATTTTGTCCTTTATTGTAGGAGTTTTGTTTGGGTTTAGGCGTTAGGGTTTTGTGATTTTAATGGTTTGTGATCTTCTGAAGAAAATAATTAGACCCATTTCAACAAAACTTAAATATGTAAATTTATAATCTATGGGTTTTCCATTAACAATAAGCAATTTTCTTGCGTAAAGTTGTCAAGAATAGTTCGAAATGTCTCAAAAACTGGTATTCAAACTACTAAATCTCTGTATAGAGCACCTGTTAATTGCTCCATTGTATCCCATTTTTTTTTCATTAAACTTTTCTGGGATGTTGCATTCAATACAATAGTTTTTTCTCATATGAAAATTTAGATTATATTGGTTGAGGGATAATTTTAGGGGTGAATTTTAGCCCAGTGGGCTATTTTTCCATGTTTTTCTCCCAAAAAAGATTCACCATTTTTCATTTCTTGAAGCCTTGTTTTGCCCAATTTTGAGGGGGTAAAAAATTGTCACCCTAAAAGTCGCCAAATTATTATATAAACGATATAAAATCCTTGGAAATTAAAATATTTTTTGAAAAATATCGCCAATCATTTTATAGTTGGCGTTTTAAGAATTGGTAGTATTCGCCAACATTTATACACTTTTAAATAACTATGGTTCCTTAAAATCATCCCTGTATTGGTTATGAATGCCATTCAGGAACTATTTGTAAATACTACTCCCTCTTCTTCTTCTTTTTGGGATTATGAATTGGATAAGTTCAGGGCTTGGATGTAACTTCATTCTTATTAGATAGACACCCAATTTCTAACTATGGCTTATGAGTGTCATTCATGAACTAGCTCTAAGGAAATTTACTAACTGAAAAATGGCTATTTATTTATTTTTTCCTTGTTTGGATTTTGAGCTGGTGGCTTAAATATAACTATACTTACAAAGTTACTAGATTCCTGTGTTTTGGTTGTTGCTTGGTAAATCCTAACCAACTTATTATGAATTTTTTATTATCTTTTTGCTCGTAGCACTTTTATTAGACGATGGACTTTCATTAGATGATGGCCTGATGGACTACTAAAACTCTATACAGAGCATCTCTTAATTGTTGCCACTGTATCCCATTTTTTTTGCATTAAACTTTTATGGGATGTTTCATTCATTGCATTGTTTTTTCTCGTATGAAACTTTAGATTATATTGGTTACGAATGCCATTCAGGAACTTTCTGTAAATATTGCTTCCTCTTCTTTTTTTGGGGATTATGAGTTGGCAAAGTTCAGGGCTTGTATGTAACTCCATTCTTATTAGACACCCAATTTCTGACTATGGCTTATGAGTGTCATTCATGAACTAGCTATAAAGAAATTTACTAACTAGTAAATGATTATTTATTTATTTTTTCCTTTTTTGGATTTTGAGCTAGTGGCTTAAATGTAACTCTGCTTACAAAGTTACTAGACTCATGTGTTTGTTCTGGCTGTTGCTTGGTAACTCCTTACTAACTGCTTATGAATTTTTTATCATCTTTTTGGTCGTAGCACTTTTATTAGATGGTGGAATGGAGGACTGCTAAAACTCCATACATGGCACCTGTTAATTGTTGCCACTGTATCCCATTTGTTTTCATTAAACTTTTCTGGGATATTGCATTCATTATATTAGTTTTTCTCTTATGAAACTTCAGATTATATTGGTTATGAACTATCTGTAAATACTACTTCCTCTTCTTCTTTTTGTGATTATGAGATGTCCAAGTTCATGGCTTGGATGTAACTCCATTCTTATTAGACACCCAATTTCTGACGATCGCTTATCAGTGTCATTCATGAACTAGCTGTAAATAAATTTACTTACTAGTAACTGCTTATTTATTTATTTTTTCCTTTTTTGGATTTTGAGCTAGTGGCTTAAATGTAAATTTGCTTACAAAGTTACTAGACTCATGTCTTATGGCTGCTGGTTGGTAACTCCTTACTAACTTCTTATGATTTTTTTATCATCTTTTTGCTCATAGAACTTTTATTAGATGGTGGAATGCTAAAACTCTATATAGAGAACTGTTAATTGCTACCACTGTATCCCATTTTTTTTTGCATTAAACTTTTCTTGGATGTTGCATTCATTGCATTAGTTTTTCTCGTATGAAACTTGATATTATATTGGTTACGAATGCCATTCAAGAACTATTTGTAAATACGGCTTTCTCCTCTTCTTTTTTTTTGGGATTATGAGTTGAAAAAGTTCAAGACTTGGATGTAACTCCATTCTTATTAAACACCCAATTTCTGACTGTGGCTTATCAGTGTCATTCATGAACTAGCTATAAATAAATTTACTAAATAGTAAATGCTTATTTTTTTATTTTTTGGATTTTGAGCTGGTTGCTTAAATGTAACTCTTCTTACAAAGTTACTAGACTCCTATGTTCTGGCTATTGCTTGGTAACTCCTTACCAAATCCTTATGAATTTTTTATCATCTTTTTGCTCATAGCATTTTTATTAGATGATGGACTGGTGCACTGCTAAAACTCTATACAGAGAACCTATTAATTGTTCCCACTGTATCCCATTTTTTTTTGCATTAAAATTTTATGGGATGTTGCATTCATTGCATTAGTTTTTCTTGTATGAAAATTTAGATTATATTGGTTACGAATGCCATTTAGGAACTATCTCTAAATACTGCTTCGTCTTCTTCTTGTTTTTGGAATTATGAGTTGGAAAAGCTCAGGGCTTGGATAACTCAGTTCTTATTAGACACCCAATTTCTGACTCTGGCTTATGAGTGTCATTCATGAACTAGGTGTAAATAAATTTACTAACTAGTAAATTCTTATTTATTTGTTTTTTCCTTTTTTCGATTTTGAGCTGGTGGCTGAAATGTAACTTTGCTTACAAAGTTACTAGACTCATGTGTTCTGGCTATTGCTTGGTAACTCCTTACCGACTGCTTATGAATTTTTTATCATCTTTTTTCTCATAGAACTTTTATTAGATGATGGACTGGTGGATTGTCCCAAAATTTGGATTATTGTTGGAGATGTATACTCTTAGAGTGTTAATAATGCTTTAACCTACCATTTGATAGAATTTATTTGATGAGGCTGATTTGCACTTTCAGTAAGAACATCAATGAAAGTATTATTGGTGCATAAACATTAGAATTGGCTTCTTAAAAAAGTTAGGAGCTACACTGCCCAAGAACCCACAAGCATGAATATGTACTATTTTGATTTTATTTTACTATAAATATTTATCAACAACAAAATGGGAGGACAGTTTGTGCATAATGATAATATCCAATGTGGAAGAAAGAAAACTGAGGCTAATAACACATGTTGCAATGCTTAATTGCAAGTGGGATGAGTGATAGTTGGTGATATATCATTTACAAGAGGATGAATTGTGTATTGATAATTATTGAAGATTTTGGAGTTATACTTGCTACATTTTGTTTCTTGACATAAAAAATACGCTCCAAACCTGTTTTTCCTTTTATTTGGAAAGGCTAGATTCAATATTCTTTATTTGACATATTAACAAATTTACAAATAAAAACTGGGCTTTAGGATCTGTTTAAAATTAGGATGTCATCAAGGTAGACCACTATGCATTGATTCAAGAAGGGTCTGAGCACATCGTTCACTAATCTCGTAAATGTTGTTGGGGTATTTTTAAGACCAAAAGGCATCACTAACCATTAAAACAATGCTTCTATTAATTTAATGCAGTTTTCCAAACATTCTCAGGGTGTATTGGAACCTGCCTCCCAAATCGCTGAGTTAAAGTTGAGTACATAAAAGTCCCACTATCTTCCCAAGCCCCATTTTTAACTTGAATAGTCTCATGCAGAATACACCTATTTGATAACTTCTTGCTTGCAATAATGATTGCATTCTTACTTAGTAAGGCTACATTCGCCATGTCATGTGGCGGTGCATAGTAACATCTGATTACCTAGAAGTAAAATATTGCAGTAGTATGTTGTGTGATCCATTTGGGGTTTTAAGTACATTAAGGGAACAAGAAATCAGCTTGGTTATGCCAATTTGAGTGGTAGCAATTTACACCAGGAAGATCATGTTCAAGTAAATATCTATAATTGGTTAGTAGTTTGGTTGGGATGTGGTCTAGCAGTAGATTGGTTGGAGTTTACCACAAGCACCTAGGTTTAGTTCTCGGTATACCCAGTAAAAACCTGAGAGTACCCAAAGCTATGCATCCCAAGAATTTTGATCCAGCTCCAACGAAGAATTTGGTTGTTTCTGTTAAAAGAATAGTACATGGTTTGAGATCTAGTTAAAGTTTCATAAACAGTAAGCCAGATGCAATGCATTTCTAAGGTAATAGGGACACTTAATCTAGAATTGAGTTGTAGAACATAGCAATAGTTAGAAGGCCATTCAAGTTCCTAAGTCTTACAACTTCAGTTTAGGTTGTCAAGTTTTTGGATCTTGCCTACAATTATTATTGTGATTTTTTTGCGATCATTGAGCTAGATTAATAATGTAATCAAAGCAATCTGAGGCATTTTTGTAGTTCTAAACTCTATATTCGTATGCTCGTTGTATAAATTAGTTGGGTTATTTATTTGATATCTATAGGAACATTGATAATTTATTCTGAACATTCCTGCAAGCAGACTAGTGAATACATAATACCAATTTTAGTAAATTTTAGCTTCATTGGATTTATTAATCATTGAATGTGTTTTAGAATCCATTGCTTTTCAACGAGGGACATATCTAAGACATTGGTCTCTAAAATGAAACTTATTAATTGAATTGGTTTGGGTTGTTGTGGCATTTACACTCATAGTTTTTTGTTGTTTTAGATCTTTCTAGTTTGAGGGTAATTTTTTCCTCATGCTATTTTAATTTCAATTTTCAATAGTGTGAAAATTGGCTTCAATGTCGACCAAGTTTGAAATGAAGAGAAATAGGATGAAGGGTCTCATTTTTCATCCAAATAGGCCATGGATCTTGGCAAGTCTTCACAGTGGATTTATTCAGTTATGGGACTATCGGATAGGAACTATGATAAATAAATTTGATGAACATGAGGGGTATGATCAAGGATTTCATTTTCACAAGTCACAACCACTGTTTGTGTATGGAGGTAAGTGGAGCACATATGATCTTTAATTTGGAGTGCATGTGCATGGAATTTCAACATATGAAATGTATAATTGCACAAAAGGATCTTGTAATTGAATTATAATTCACACTTTATTGTAGATTCCATTGAAATCATAATTGTATTGGGGGTCTTGCAGGTGATGATTACAAGATTAAGGGATAGAACTACAAGACACACCAGTTCCTTTTTACATTTATTGTGCACCTTGACTATATCTATGCAGTTAATTTCCACAATGAGTATCCTTGGATTGTAAGTGCAAGTAATGATCAGACAATAAGGCTCTAGAACTGGAAATCACGGGTTTGAATCTCTGTCCTTACTGATCACAATCACTCTGTGATGTCTGCTTCCTTTCATCCCAAAGAGGATCTAGCTGTTTCAGCATCATTGGACAAAATTGTTCGTGTATGGGATATTAGTTTCCTGAGGAAAAAAACCATGTCTCCAGTTGATGATCTTTCGAGTTTGGCACATATGAATACATATCTATTTGTTGGTGGTGATGTTGTTGTGAAGTATGTACTTGAAGGACATGATCGTGGTGTGAACTGGGATGCTTTTCATAGCATCTTTCCATTAATTGTTTCTGGTACAGATGACCTCCAAGTCATGCTATGGCGATTGAATGGTATTTTTTTCTTTCTTTTATTAAATAAAATTGTGTATCCTATATGATAAGGATGAATTGTCATATTTATTTTTTGTTTTAGTTGAAAATAAAATTTTGGACCTTAGTAAATATCAGTTTGATATGTAACTCAGATACAAAGGCTTGGTAAGTTGACACTCTACAAGGGCACACAAACAATGTGTCCTGTGTGATTTTTCATGCACGACAAGACATTATTGTTTTAAAGTTTGAATATAAAAGAGTGTGGGATATGTCCAAGTGAACTAGTGCTCAAAATTTCTATAGAGAGCATGATCGATTCTGGATTATTAAAACACATCATGAGTTGAATATCCTAGCAGTTGGGCAAGATAGTGGGATGATTCTTTTCAAATTGGAGAGAGAGAGGGATGCCTATGTTTTTTATGGGGGCTCACTATTGTATATCAAGGATCAATATCTCTGGACTTATGACTTAAATCAAAAGTACAATCCCTTATTACCAATTAAGAAGCTCTGTTCTAGTAGCCCAAACCAAGGCCCAAGATCTTTGTCATATAGTCCAATAGAGAATGCTATCTTAATTTGTTCAGATACTGATGGTGGTTCTTATGTACTTTATGTTGTTCCAAAGGACAGTCTTGGAAGAAGTGATACAATGTAGGAGGCAAAGAAAGGATTAGGAGGATTTCCTATCTTTGTGGTTCGCAATAGATTTGATGTTCTTCACAAGAATCACAATCAATTCACTATCAATAAATTAGGCAATGAGGTGATAAAAAATTTCAATCTTCCAGTCATAGTAGATGCACTTTTATTTGCATGGACAGTCAACTTACTGTGTAGATCAGAAGGTAGTGTAGTTCTTTTTGATATGCAATAGAAGACTATTTTAGGACAATCCCTTATTACCAATTAAGAATCCTGGTTCTAGTATCCCAAACCAAGGGCCAAGATGTTTGTCATACAGTCCAATAGAGAATGCTATCTTAATTTGTTCAGATACTGATGGTGGTTCTTATGAACTTTATATTGTTCCAAAGGACAGTCTTGGAAGAAGTGATACAATGCAGGAGGCAAAGAAAGGATTAGGGGTATTTTCTGTCTTTGTGGTTTGTAATAGATTTGATGTTCTTGACAAGAATCACAATCAACTAATTATCAATAATTTAGGCGACAAGGTGATAAAAAAAGTTCAATATTCAATTCATAGAAAATGCACTTTTCTTTGCATGGATAGGCAACTTACTTTTCAGATTAGAAGATAGTGTAGTTCTTTTTTATATGTAATAGAGGAATATTTTAGGACAATCCCTTATTACCAATTAAGAATCCTGGTTCTAGTAGCCCAAACCAAGGGCCAAGATCTTTGTCATATAGTCCAACAGAGAATGCCATCTTAATTTGTTCAGATACTAATGGTGGTTCTTATGAACCTTATGCTGTTCCAAAGGATATCCTTGGAAGAAGTGTTACAATGCAGGAGGCAAAGAAAGGATTAGGAGAATTTGTTGTATTTGTCGTTTGCAATAGATTTGATGTTCTTGACAAGAAACACAATCAAGTCATAATCAAGAATTTAGGCAATGAGGTGATAAAAAAGTTCAATCTTCTAGTCATAGCAGATGCACTTTTCTTTGCATGGACAGGCAACTTACTTTGCAGATCAGAAGATAGTGTAGTTGTTTTTGATATACAATAGAGGACTATTTTAGGAAAATCCCTTATTACCAATTAAGAATCCTGGTTCTAGTAGCCCAAACCAAGGGCAAATATATTTGTCATACAGTCCAACAAAGAATGCTATCTTAAATTGTTCAGATACTGATGGTGGTTCTTATGAACTTTATGCTGTTCCAAAGGACAGTCTTGGAAGAAGTGATACAATGCAGGAGGCAAATAAAGGATTAGGAGGATTTGTTGTCTTTGTGGTTCGCAATAGATTTGATGTTCTTGACAAGAATCACAATCAAGTCACTATCAATAATTTAGGCAATGAGGTGATAAAAAAGTTCAATCTTCCAGTCATAGCATATGCACTTGTCTCTGCATGAACATTCAACATACTTTGCAGATCAAAAGATAGTGTAGTTCTTTCTGATATGCAACAGAGGACTATTTTAGGATAAATTCAAACTCTTCATGTCAAGTATGTAGCTTGGTCAAATGACATGGAGAATCTAACCTTACTCAGTAAGCATGCAATCATTATTGCAAGCAAGAAGCTACCAAATAGGTGTACGTTGCATGAGACAATTCATGTTAAAAGTGTTGTTTGGGATAACAATGGCGTTTTACTTGCAACTTATGTCTTTTTAGTGTTTGTAATACTTACTCAACCTCCTATAGACCTTCATCCAATTATTTGTTTAAAATTAGGATGTCAACAAGGTACAACACTATGCACTTACCATAATCTAATCTTTTATGACAAATTACTTTGGGAAAATATATTTTCAATTACGAGAGGGTTTCTAATAAACTAGTTTCCACAACTGCAAACTCTAGACAACATACTTAATGTACATTTAATATATATCCAACAAGTTTAAATGAATACCCATTAAGCATATAGACATAATAAATGCATGAGCAATGTCTGGAGCTCTATTGCATCGATGTAACAGAGCTGATAGTTGATTTACATAATAATTTTTTCATTAATGAATAGGAAATAGAACAAGGCACCAAGGGGTGGGCCAACTTAGCCTTTTCCTATGTCTCTCCACATGCCCATCACATAAAAAATGTTCCAAAGAAGTATGGAAATTATTGATGTATTTGTAACTTTGAAATGTATTCATCTATGTATCTTATGTATTATAACCTGATGTTTATTTTGAGATGTAAATCTACAATGTAATTGAGTCATATTGTCATGCCCCGATGTTTCAATTGAGAGGATCAATAATGTAAACAAGTCATGTCAATTCATAGTGAGTAACCCTCCGATTGTCTAAGTGTTAAAGTCCTCGTAGTTCGGGGGCACTAGGGTTATTAGACTCTCCTAGTAGAGGTCGGCCCTAGTAGGGTTTTAGTCATATCGAGATTAGTATAAATAGATAACTGGAGTTTCTATTTATCACACAACTCATCCACACTCAAGTGTATCGCATAGTTGAGGAAAGTGAAGACACTGGGGCTAGATAAGAAGAATATTACCGTTGTCGGGAGATCACTTACTTTTTTGGGCTTTTACTGTTTTGGTGTTGATTCTATCTTTGAGGAAGTTGCAGGGTTTTCTCCTTTATGGTTTCCCTGAGGAAAAACATTGTGTTCATTGTCTCTTGTGTTTGATTTTTGTACTTTTTATTCTCTCCATTAAAGATCCTAATAATTCTAGCTTTAATGTTGAAAAACTAACATGGTATCAGAGTTAACATGAGAAGAAGACACTGTGCAGCTATGGGAAGTAGGGATTCCTAGTTTGTGGATCTTCCTCCATAGATTTTCAGCAAAAGTAAGGAGGAATAACTCTCCTCCCTAGGGTGCATCTTTATATCAAAGCATAATCCAATTCTAAGGTTTTTCAGTTTTGGACCCAACACTACTGTCGAAAATTAGGGCTTGTCACAGAAGAGGAATTTTTTAGTGAGCCCAAGCTTGGATTGATCTCCTCCCCAAAATCAGAGTTAGGGACAAATTTCAAGGAATTTGGGTGGACAGATCTCCAGAAAAGAAAAATCCTAATCTCTTCCTGAACCAGCTCTATGGGATCTTAGCTCAAGTTTCAGATACGACATCTTGAACTTGCTAAGAGCTAAAATATTTTGTATTTCCATTTGAGGTTCTCTGTTAAGATGTCTCATCATACCAAGCTTGATGAAAAGCTTGAGGGAGCTCATAACTTCCAACCTATAAGTATAGGATCTCCCTAGTCCTGGAATAAAATGAGTTAGACTCCTACATCCATGAGGAGGTTCTAATTCTAGAGGGAGATGAGGCTAAGGAATTACATACGAAGAAGATGGTTATGGAAAAAAGGATCATTTCTGATTCTATCAAGGATCACCTTATCCCACAGGTGTCCTCTCTCAAGACAGCTAAAGCTATGTTTGATTCCCTAACCAAGTTGTTTGAAGGGAAGAACATAAACCGAGAGATGACTATGAGGAATCAACTGAAGAATGTGAAGATTCAGAATGCAGAGACTATCCATTCCTACTTCACAAGGGTTTCTCATATCAAGGAACAATTAGAAGCTATTGATGAAGAAGTGGAAAATGAATAGATTGTGATGACTACTTTGAATGGCCTTCCTATGTCATGGGATACGTTCATCCAAGGAATCTATCCTAGAAAGAAGCTATTCAAGTTCAGAAGACTATGGGAAGAGTGCTCTCAAGAAGAATCTTAGATAGCAGCTCAAGAAGAGAAGATGGGAAGTGAAGATGAAGCTCTCACAGGTCACTCCGAAAGAGGCAGAGGAAAAACTCATCACTTCAAAGGTAAGAATCCTCATCATAGAGATAACAATAGAAAGGACCCATCTAGAATAAGATGTTATACATGTGATGAGATAGGGTACTTTGCAAAAGACTATCCTAAGAACAAGAACCAGTCTCATAAGAATAATGGGNATGCTCATGCTGTAGAGGATGATGAACCATCCAAGAAGAGATCCAGATATGAAAGTGAAGATTCTTCAAGCGAGGATGAATATGTTCTGATCTCTGCTCTTACAGGTAACATTACTCATGGTAGTGATGATTGGCTTATAGATAGTGGAGCTTCCAAATGTATGACTGGATTCAAGGAATCCTTTGTAAGACTATCAGAACATGAATCACCTCACAAGGTGAAGCTAGGAGATGACTACCAATATCCAATAAAAAGTAGTGGGGAATATTCATATAAACTAGACTTTGGTAAGTCTCTAACAATGAAAGAAGTATTGTTTGTGCTAGGAATCAAGAAGAATTTTCTTTCCATGTCAGCATTGGATGCAAAAGGAATGAGGGTTGCATTCATAGATGGTCAAGTCATCATGTGGCCAAGAGGTAAGACTATCAATGGTGTAGTGGTGATTGGAGAACAAGAAAGAGCATTGTACAAATTGAAGGGCCATCTAAAATAGGCCTTGGTCCATGACACAGTAGAGACAAATGAGCTTTGGCATAGAAGGCTTGCACAAGTGCATTACAGAGCACTACCTATTGCAAGCAAAGCTGTTGAAGGTCTTCCAGAATTCAAAACAAAACATGATGGGATCTACAAAGGATGTGCAAAAGGAAAGAATACAAAGAATACATTTCCTTGCAGTGAAAGCAAAGCCAAAGGCATACTTGAAATCATTGACTCCGATGTATGTGGTCCGATGTCATCAAACTCACTAAGAGGGTATGCACACTATGTTTCATTTATTGATTATTTTTCTAGGAAGACATGGGTTTACTTCATGAAGAACAAAGACGAAGTATTCAGTAAGTTCAAGGAATTCAAAGCCTTGATAAAAAATCATAATAAAAAGAAGATCAAGACCTTTCGATTAGATAATGGTGGAGAATTCACTTCGAATGAATTCAAAGAGCTATGCAAAGAATCAGGGATTGAAAGGGAGTTATCCACTCCTTATAATCCACAAAAAATGGGATTGTGGAATGGAAGAATAGAACTATCATGGAAGCTGCAAGAAACATGCTTCATGATCAAGATCTTCCTACGCATCTTTGGGAGGAAGCTTCCAGAATAGTGGTGTATGTACAAAATTGTACTCCACATAGAGTACTTGAGAACAAGATTCCTGAAGAAGTCTTCTCCAGTAAGAAACCAAAATTCAGCCATCTCAGAATATTTGGCTGCCCTATATACATACACATTCCAAAAGAGAAGAGAACAAAATTAGATCCTTCAGGAAATAAGCATGTATTTGTGGGATAATCAGAAAGCTCGAAGACTTATAGAATATATTTCCCAGGATACAAGAAGATTGACAATATCAGGGATGTTACTTTTAATGATGACAAAACTTACAACAAATCTAGAAAAAGATTTGCTGAAGAAGCTCAAGAAGAAGATCGAGAATTTCAAGAACCACAAAGACCTGTAGATCCACCTCTAGAGAAGAATCCTCATAAGAGGAAACCTTTTTGGGTACGTTAACTTATCTAAGGTTTGGAAATATATGGGGCTCCAGAAGAGAATCGGAGAGAAAGGAGAGGACTAGATCTTTCTCCAGGTATGTAGCCTTACTATGTGATTTCATTAATAAAGAACCTTCCAGTTATGAAGAAACGGAAAAACGAGAAGAATGGAAGGATGTTATGATCGAAGAATACCAATCGATCATGAAGAATGATGTTTGGGATGTTGTCCCAAGACCAAAAGGGAATTCAGTTGTAAATTTCAAATGAATCTACAAGATCAAACATGATGCAGATGGTAGCATTGAAAAATATAACGCAAGATTTGTAGCTCGGGGTATCTCTCAGAAAGAAGGAATAGTTTATGAAGAGACCTTTGCATCTGTAGCCAGATACACTTTCATCAGATCAGTACTTGCTCTGGCTCTAGTGATGAAATGGAAGATACACCAGATGGATTTCAAGACTACCTTCTTGAATGGTGTAGTGGAAGAGGAAGTGTATGTAGAACAGCCACTCGGTTTTGCGACACATGACAGAGAGTATTATGTATGCAGATTGAAGAAAGCCCTGTACAGTTTGAAACAAGCACCCTGGACTTGGTACAGTAGGATTGACAACTTTCTATCTAGTTTGGGCTTTACCAAGAGTAAAGGAGATTCCAACCTTTACTACAAGGTTGAGGATGGCAACCCAGTGATGCTTCTACTGTATGTAGATGATCTATTTGTGACAAGTACATATGGGTTGATTACTGATACGAAGAGAAAGCTTTTTATTGAGTTCGAAATGAAGGACTTGCAGATGATGCATTACTTTCTAAGTATCGAGGTGTGGTAGAGTACATATGGAATATTCCTTGGACAAGGGAAGTATGCAGTAGAGATCCTGAAGAGGTATGGGATGATGGATTACAAGGCTATGGCCACACCTATGGAATCGAACCTAAAGATATTGAGCAATGCTTCATCAAATATTGTTGATGCTACGATGTATCGTCAGATGATTGGGTCATTGATGTACCTAACAAACATGATACCATACATTTGCTTTGTTGTGAACACCTTGAGCCAGCTCTTGACATATCCGAGAAATGTTCACTTAATTGCTACAAAGCATGTTTTGAGGTACCTGAGGGGTACAGTTGATTATGGGCTCAAGTATGATGTGAATCAGAAGATTAACCTGGAGGGTTATGTTGATTCACATTGGGCAAGTAGTTCCATCAATAAGAATAGCACTTTAGGGCGTTGCTTCAGTATGGGATCAGGTGTAATTTCTTGGTTTAGCAGGAAGCAATGCTATGTGGCACTAAGTACAACTGAAGCAGAGTATGTCGCAGATTATTCAACTAATTGTGAGGTAGTATGGCTACAGAAGCTACTGTTTGATTTATTTGATCTCCAATTCGATGCTACTTGTATACATTGTGACTACCAGAGTTGCGTGAAGTTGTCAGAGAATCCAGTTTTCCATGACAACTTGAAGCATATCGAGATCAAGTACCACTATATCAGGGATATGGTGCAGAGGGGAGCAGTGAAGCTCTAGTATGTTGTGACAGAGGAACAGATAGCTGATGTATTGACAAAGCTATTGGCTAGGGTGAAGTTCGATTACTTCAGAAAGAAGCTTGGTGTTCTCCAGATCGAGATTTCCTCCAAGGGAAAGTGATGAGTCCCATAGCCATTCTGACATGCTGAGAGGATTGGTTCCTTCCATGTCAGATATGAGTGTTGAGATCAGTAGCCATTCTGATGAGTAGGTCAGATATAAGGGTCGAGCCATTCTTTCATAGCGAGAGGATTTCTTCCTTTCATGTTAGATATGAGTGTTGGTCATTCTGTTGAGTAGGATAGATGTAAGAGAAATTGCCATTCTTTGAATGGATTTTCCTAGTGAGGTACTAGGAATACTTAGTCTAGGACTGAGTAGCCATTCTAATGTGATATAGGGATGTGCTCCCACTTGATCAAATGTAAGGGCTGAACCATTATGTCATGGCTAAAGGATTAAGTTCCTTCCATGTTAGATGTGAGTGTTAGCCATTCTAACGAGCATGTTGTATGTAAGGGAAACTTCCATTCTCTACGAGAATGGAGGCAAATGGTCAGTTACCAGGTAGCTCAGTCAAGGAGGACTGTGGGCCATTCTGATATGACTATAGGATTGGTTCCTACAAGATCAAATGTGAGTGCAATCCCTTCCATCACTATGAGAAAGACATGTTCCCACCTGGATGGATGTAAGTGCAAAGCCTTTTCATCACTATGAGTAGGATGTGCTCCTGCCTAGATGAATGTAAGTGCAGAAATATTTCATCATTGTGAGCAAGATTTGTTCTAGCCTAGATGAGAGTCTTTCATCATTGTGAGCAGGATGTGGTTCTGGCCTGGGTGGAAGAACAAAGTTCTTCCATCATTGTGAGTAGGATGTGATTCCTGCCTGGATGAAAGTGAGGTAATATTCCATCATTGTGAGTAGGATGTGTTCCAGCCTGGATGGAAGTATAGAACTCTTCCATCATTGTGAGTAGGATGTGTTCTATCCTGGATGGATGTGAGTATTGTGCCTTTCTGATGAGTAGGTCAGATGTAAGTGTTGAAGACTTTTCACAGATGATAGTGATGTCCTATCATGCTGGTGAATGTGAGTGCTAAGCCTTTCTTATGTGATTATAGGATTGGTTCCTATATGATCAGATGGGAGTGCTGGGCATGACTTTCTGATGAGTAGGTCATATGTAAGTGCTGGACAGGCCTTTCTGATGAGTAGGTCAGATATAAGTGCTGAAGAATACCTACATGGAGGCTAGGCCTACAAGCAACATGAAAAAGGGCTGGCTCTGTAGAAATTCCTATCACGAGAAGAATCATGAGATAGCACCAATGATGATCGAGATCGAGAGATGATCAAGATCTAGTGATGATCTAGATCGAGTGATGATCGAGATCGAGTGATGATGCCTAGTGATGATCCAGATCGAGTGATAATCTAGATCCAATGATGATGACCTATAATGATCCAGATCAAGAGATGATCCAGATCCAGTGATGATGTCCCATGATGATCCAGATCGAGAGATGATCCAGTAGATACACAGAAGAAGACTAGTGCTGAAAATTGTGTCGAAAGAATACCTTCCTAGTTAAGAGGGAGTGTTGATGTGTTTGTAACTTCAGAATGTATTCATTTATGTATCATATGTATTGTAACCCAATGTTTATTCTCGGATGTATCTATAATGTAATTGAGTCATATTGTCATGCCCTGATGTTTTGATTGGGAGGATAAATAATGTAAACAAGTCATGTCAAGTCATAGTGAGTAACCCTCCGATTGTCTAAGGGTTAAAGTCCTCACAGTTCTGGGGCACTAGGTTTATTAGAATATCCTAGTAGAGGTCGACCCTAGTAGGGTTTTAGTCATGTAGAGATTAGTATAAATAGAGAATCGAAGTCTCTATTTATCACACAACTCATCCACACTCAAGTGTAGCTCATAGTTGAGGAAGGAGAAGACAATGGGGCTAGATAAGAAGAAGATTACTATTGTCGGAAGATCACTTACTATTTTGGGCTTTAACTATTTTGGTGCTGATTCTATCTCTGAGGAAGTTGTGAGGTTTTCTCCTTTATGGTTTCCCTAAGGAAAAACACTATGTTCATTGTCTCTTGTGTTTGATTGTTGTACTTGTTATTCTCTCAGTTAAAGATCCTAATAATGCTAGCTTGAATGTTGAAAAACTAACAAAAATTTCTTTGATTGATTGATTCTCCTCTGTCCTTCACCATTTATTAAAAACTAAAATGGAATTCCATAGGGGGGGTTGATTCACCACTGGCTCTATGAAATTCCTAATTAAAATCGCTTCTAGAATGGCACACACTGGATTTCAAGAAGAAACTAAGTTTTTTTCTCAAGCCAATATGGAATCTGTACTCATTCAATGATATTCATTTGCCTCTTAAGCATGCAGAGAGAAAGAAAATGGAGAAAAAGAGAAGGAGAAATAGAATAATAGTTTTTTTTTTTTTTTTTTTTTTTTTTTTTTTTTTTTTTTTTTTTTTTTTTTTTTTTTTTTTTTTTTATGCAGAAACAGTGGTGTTCTAGACATTGTTGGAGCCTTGCAATTTTGACAATGCAAAGCATGGAGAAACAACTCAGGCTATGAAGGTGTATACAGATATTGCTAGAATATGTGATTAAGTCTCATAAGGTCATAGAGTTTGAGTTGAAAGTTTTATCCATTTTTTTTATTAGTCAATTTGGATGTGAGCACACTGTATTAGCTTTACTTTAGGAAATTTCTCAGGCAATTTTGAAATATAGTCATGCTGATTCAAATATTGATAGGTTAGCTTATCTATTACCTTTACAGGTTTTTTTGTGTTAACATATGAGAGAAACAAAGAAATGGCAGTTGCTTGAGTTGGATAGTAGGGGGAGAATGAATTTTGTTGGTTGAATTTGATTGAGTGCAATGCTTGAGTTAGATATTATATTGAGCTAATAAATATTCATTGGTAATTAGAAAGGAAAGAATAATCAACTGTGACATGATGAATATCTACCTACACCTTTTTTGCATTTTGGATGTAACCATGCTCTCTTAAACATGTTTATAATGTATGGTTTATATGAGATAATATTAATAGTTTTGTTAAGGCGGAACATTGATCAAGGGAGTAGGGTAAAATATAGATAAAGTGAATCATGTATAATTGAGTTCCAAGTAATGTGTCTCGTAACAATGGAAATGGTTGAAAGGGATGAATATTTTTTTTTATTTCTATCCATACATAAAAATAATAATTAAACATGAAAATGCCCCTATTTAGACATACTCCCACAACCATTGATTTAGTTTCCCATCATGTTGTTCTTCAGGAAAATAATTAGCAATTTAACAAAGAAATTACAACCATCAGTTAATTCCATCTATAGATCTTGAATCTTGAGAACATTAGATAGTAGGGGCCTCTTCTTATTTTTAGTGGGTGTTTTTTTTTCTACTAGGCATATATGAATCATTGATGGGAATCTTATTTGAATTCCGTCTTTATCTTCCTACTAACATTGACTTACAGTTTCAAGGTTGTTCGTACATATATTTTTTATTGTAGTTTTTTCTAACAACTTTTTGTGGATACAATATGCCTATTCGACATTATCAAGCATTGATCTAAAGTCACATTATTGTAGCTCACCATATCAATAGAAAAAATGAGTGAAACAAATAAAAATGAACACAAATGCAAAATACAACATACTAATTCTGAAATTTCTAGTTGTAGCTTGTCACCTCATCAAATATGGGTTAATAATATAAGGGACAAGGATGAGTAAGAGTGCACTTTGCAACTTCCATCATTCTAATATTTGAATTTTACTATTGTTTCTTAAATTAGAGACATAATCCATAATGAACAGGTGGATTCATTATGTGATATGGTTGCCTCTACATGCATAGAATAGTCTTTTGTTTAACTAAGCCTCCTAGCATAAACATGTACTTTACTTCACCATATCATATTCAAAGAAGAGTACTAATTTATAGCTTTTTTGCAGTCAACTAGTTAATACAAATTAGTATTTATTAAACTTCTAATGCATTTCTACTCTACTGCTAAAATTCGAACCTTTCTGCTACTTATTGAAAACATATAAGATATGGTAAGGCTAGAGATCCTTTTGTTCAACAAAGCTATACCAAGTATCTTTGATTATGTTTGGTTTTCCATTTCATCTAATATTTTTCATTTCAAATATATTGTCAAATACAAATAGTCTTGTGTCTAAATGGTCTCTTGCATGATGAATTCTTCATTATAGGTTATGCTATTACATATGATGTGCACTTCTGGAGGGCTCTTGGTTTTGATAATTATTTGTATCAGTCTAGTTGTGCCTATATATAAGGAAGGTTGGGCAAAGATAAAATTACAAACATGATTGAATGTTTCACGGTGATTTTCATATAAAATTGTGGAAATTGAACCCAGTGATAGATTAATTTTACTCACAACAATTATCAATTGCACATGCAAAATCACTCACAAAAGAGACTGAACATGGAGCTGAACACTAAAATGTATTAACTCAGTGTACAATAGGCAACCCTATAATAACATAGGCTGCTGAATTAAATAATTACATAGGATATTCGATTGCATGAGGAGGCACATCGAATCTAGTCAAAAGTAGGCTTACTAAAAATAAGCAAATCCCCCATAGGTGTAAAAGTTGATCCCAAATCTGTCATGGAGCTCACGAATTGGAAAAAAGGATTAGGAAAGATAAAGAGTGATGGAATGAAAACTCATACATGCTTTTCCAAGGAGAAAATAGAGGAGGATGTGCAGGAAAAAAAACTAGTCAACCTCACCTAGTCAAGCTTTTCCTTTTGCCTTAAAACACTGAAAAAGAAGACAATAAAGCAGAAAAAGCAGAAGGGTACTTAGGAGGCCAAGAATAAAGCAGATTTAATTCCTTGAGGTTTCCCAAGCGCTGAAGAATACCTACATGGAGGCTAGGCCTACAACCAACATGAAAAAGGGCTGGCTCTATAGAAATTTCTATGACGAGAAGAATCATGAGATAGCACCAGTGATGATCTAGATCGAGTGATGATCGAGATCCAGTGATGATGCCTAGTGATGATCCAGATCGTGTGATGATCTAGATCCAGTGATGATGACCTATAATGATCCAGATCAAGAGATGATCCAGATCCAGTGATGATGTCCCATGATGATCCAGATCGAGAGATGATCCAGTTGATACACAGAAGAAGACTAGTGCTGAAAATTGTGTCGAAATAATACCTTCCTAGTTAAGAGGGAGTGTTGATGTATTTGTAACTTCGGAATGTATTCAATTATGTATCGTATGTATTGTAACCCAATGTTTATTCTCAGATGTATCTATATTGTAATTGAGTCATATTGTCATGCCCTGATGTTCTGATCGGGAGGATAAATAATGTAAACAAGTCATGTCAAGTCATAGTGAGTAACCCTCCGATTGTCTAAGGGTTAAAGTCCTCGCAGTTCTGGGGCAATAGGGTTATTAGAATCTCCTAGTAGAGGTCGACCCTAGTAGGGTTTTAGTCATGTAGAGATTAGTATAAATAGAGAACCAAAGTCTCTATTTATCACACAACTCACCCACACTCAAGTGTAGCTCATAGTTGAGGAAGGAGAAGACACTGGGGCTAGATAAGAAGAAGATTACTATTGTCGGAAGATCACTTACTATTTTGGGCTTTAACTGTTTTGGTGCTGATTCTATCTCTGAGGAAGTTGCGAGGTTTTCTCCTTTATGGTTTCCCTAAGGAAAAACACTATGTTCATTGTCTCTTGTGTTTGATTGTTGTACTTGTTATTCTCTCAGTTAAAGATCCTAAAAATGCTAGCTTGAATGTTGAAAAACTAACAAGAATTTCTTTGAGTGATTGATTCTTCTCTGTCCTTCACCATTTATTAAAAACTAAAATGGAATTCCATAGGGGGGGTTGATTCACCACTGGCTCTATGAAATTCCTAGTTAAAATCGCTTCTAGAATGGAACACACTGGATTTCAAGAAGGAACTAAGTTTTTTTCTCAAGCAAATATGGAATCTGTACTCATTCAATGATATTCATTTGCCTCTTAATCATGCAGAGAGAAAGAAAATGGAGAAAAAGAGAAGGAGAAAATGAATAATAGTTTTTTTTTTTTTTTTTTTTTTTTTTTTTTTTTTTTTTTTTTTTTTTTTTTTTTATGCAGAAAGAGTGGTGTTCTAGACATTGTTGGAGCCTTGCAATTTTGACAATGCAAAGCATGGAGAAACAACTCAGGCTATGAAGGTGTATATAGATATTGCTAGAATATGTGAGTAAGTCTCATAAGGTCATAGAGTTTGAGTTGAAAGTTTTATCCATTTTTTTTATTAGTCAATTTGGATGTGAGCACACCGTATTAGCTTTACTTTAGGAAATTTCTCAGGCAATTTTGAAATATAGTCATGCTGACTCAAATATTGATAGGTTAGATTATCTATTACCTTTACAGGTTTTTTTGTGTTAACATATGAGATAAACAAAGAAATGGAAGTTGCTTGAGTTGGATAATAGGGGGAGAATGAATTTTGTTGGTTGAATTTGATTGAGTGCAATGCTTGAGTTAGATATTATATTGAGCTAATAAATATTCATTGGTAATTAGAAAGGAAAGAATAATCAACTGTGACATGATGAATATTACCTCCACCTTTTTTGCATTTTGAATGTAACCATGCTCACTTAAACATGTGTATAATGTATGGTTTACATGAGATAATATTAATAGTTTTGTTAAGGTGGAACATTGATCAAGGGAGTAGGGTAAAATATAGATAAAGTGATTCATGTATAATTGAGTTCCAAGTAATGTGTCTCATAACAAATGGAAATGGTTGAAAGGGATGAATATTTTTTTTTCTATCCATACATAAAAAGAATAATTAAACATGAAAATGCCCCAATTTAGACATACTCCCACAACCATTAATTTAGTTTCCCATCATGTTGTTCTTTAGGAAAATAATTCACAAGTTAACAAAGAAATTACAACCATCAGTTAATTCCATCTATAGATCTTGAATCTTGAGAACATTAGATAGTAGGGGCCTCTTCATATTTTTAGTGGGTGTTTTTTTTTCTACTAGGCATATATCAATCATTGATGGAAATCTTATTTGAATTCCGTCTTTATCTTCCTACTAACATTGACTTACAGTTTCAAGGTTGTTCGTACATATATTTTTTATTGTAGTCTTTTCTAACAACTTTTTTGTGGATACAATATGCCTATTCGACATTCTCAAGCATTGATCTAAAGTCACATTATTGTAGCTCACCATATCAATAGAAAAAATGAGTGAAACAAATAAAAATGAACACAAATGCAAAATACAACATACTAATTCTGAAATTGCTAGTTGTAGCTTGTCACCTCATCAAATAGGGGTTAATAATATAAGGGACAAGGATGAGTAAGAGTGCACTTTGCAACTTCCATCATTCTAATATTTGAGTTTTACTATTGTTTGTTAAATTAGAGACATAATCCATAATGAACAGGTGGAGTCATTATGTGATATGGTTGCCTCTACATGCACATAATAGTCTTTTGTTTAACTAAGCCTCCTAGCATAAACATGTACTTTACTTCACCATATCATATTCAAAGAAGAGTACTAATTTATAGCTTTTTTGCAGTCAACTAATTAATACAAATTAGTATTTATTAAACTTCTAATGCATTTCTACTCTACTGCTAAAATTCGAACCTTTCTGCTACTTATTGAAAACATATAAGATATGGTAGGGCTAGAGATCCTTTTGTTCGACCAAGCTATACCAGAATTGTATGGATATTTTTGAAATTACTTTTATTTATTTATAACACATAAGATATGGCCACAAGAACTTAATGGTCATTTCAAGTTGGCTATATCGGTTTATGATTTGAGCAAGGGATTTCATCCTTTCAAAAACAAGCCTAGGTTGACCTAGTTGGGATTGAATTATCTTTAGAGAATTCTTCTAACACAAAATTAGAAAAAAAATTAGAAAATTTAGGACTAACTGTTAGAATCATACATTCAATTACTTTCTTTCTTTACAATCCTTTTAACTCCTTCCCACTTTTCCTATAGATCTTCGATTTCACACTAGAGGAAGGACTACATTTGTTTGTATCCTATCTTAATTGTGCTTCAGTTTATAGGTATCTTTAATTATGTTTGGTTTTCCATTTCATCTAAAAATTTTCATTTCAAATATATTGTCAAATAGAAATAGTCCTATGTCTAAATGGTCTCTTGCATGATGAATTCTTCATTATAGGTTATGCTATTACATATGATGTGCACTTCTGGAGTGCTCTTGGTTCTGATAATTATTTGTATATGTCTAGTTGTGCCTATATATAAGGAAGGTTGGCCAAAGATAAAATTACAAACATGATTGAATGTTTCGCACTGATTTTCATATAAAATTGTGGAAATTGAACCCAGTGACAGATTAATTTTACTCACAACAATTATCAATTGCACATGCAAAATCACTCACAAAAGAGACTGAACATGGAGCTGAACACTAAAATGTATTAACTCAGTGTACAATAGCCAACCCTATAATAACATAGGCTACTGAATTAAATAATTACATAGGATATTCGATTGCATGAGGAGGCACATCGAATCTAGTTAAAAGCAGGCTTACTAAAAATAAGCAAATCCCCCATAGGTGTAAAAGCTGATCCCAAATCTGTCATGGAGCTCACGAATTGGAAAAAAGGATTAGGAAAGCTAAAGAGTGATGGAATGACAATTCATACATGTTTTTCCAAGGAGAAAAGAGAGGAGGATGTGTAGGACAAAAAACTAGTCAACCTCACCTAGTCAAGCTTTTCCTTTTTCCTTAAAACACTGAAAAAGCAGACAATAAAGCAAAAAAAGCAGAAGGGTACTTAGGAGGCCAAGAATAAAGAATATTTAATTCCTTGAGGTTTCCCAAGTGCTACATGGGTCAAATAAGGCAAGTTTTACCATTATGGATAGGCAAATGACAACTTGCACAAAGTGGGACACATGAACTACTCAAATAAGACAAAAACAATGAAATTAATGTCTAAGGTAGCTAACTATGGGTTGATTACTCTAACACCCCCCCTTAAGCCTGACTTATGAGTAATATATCATAAAATTATAGGGCCTTAAGCATCATCTGTAAAACAAAATCTGGAAATCTTGTCTTCACTCATGCTTCACAGCATGATCAGCAATCCCCAGTAGTGATTTGAGATTGCTGAAGGTCTTCTCACGAGATGCTTTGGTGAAGATATCATCTACTTGTTCTAAATATGAACAGAAGAGTAGGTGAATGGTGCCATCATGCACAAGTTCTCTGATGTAGTGCATATGGATATCAATGTGTTTGGTTCTCTACTTCTGAACTGGATCATTGCAGATTCGAATGGTACTCTGGTTATCACAGTACATGGTAGTTGAGTACTCTGGTTCAAATCCGCACTCTCCAAGTAAACCCTGCAACCATAAACATTGATTCGTTGCATTAATAACTCCTTTGTACTCTGCTTCTATAGATGAGAGTGCAATGGCACTCTGTTTCTTGCTTGAACAGCTGATTGGCCTTTCTACAGGCATGAAAACATATCCTGATGTGGACTTTCTATCTGTGCTATCACCTACCCAATCAAATCAAGATCAGATTTAGCTTTATAGAAGATCCCATGTGTCCTTGTTCCTTGAACAAAGTTAAGGATCCCTTTGGCTGCTTTCCAATGGATCTCTTGAGGCTGATCCATGTATTTAGAAGCCACACTTACTGCATAACAAATATCAGTTCTAGTATGTGTAAGATACAATAAACATCCAATGAATTTCCTATACAGTGTATTGTTTACCATAGGTGAAGAATCAACTTCTTCCAGCTTCACTCCTGAAAAAAAAGGAGTCTTGCTTGGCTTGCAATCCTTCATTCTGAATTTGTCCAACAAATCCAAGGCATAATTTGACTGGTGCACCTTGATTCCATCTTTGGTTTGAGCAATATCAAGCCCCAAGAATTGGCTTAAGAGCCCCAAATCTGTCATGGAGAAGGCTTGGTTCATTTCACCCTTCAAGGAAGCAATAACATCTTATGAGCTTCCTGTAATGAGAAGGTCATAAACATATAACAAAATGATCATTAATGAACCATTAATTAACTTCAAATAGACATTCGGATCTTATTTGCATCGAAAAAAATTCAGTGATAGCAAGAAGCTATCAATCTTGGCATACCAAGCCCTGGGGGCTTGCTTTAGCCCATACAATGACTTTCTCATCCTGCACACAAGAGATGGGTTAGTAGTGAATCCTTGAGGCTGCTGCATATATATCTCTTCAGTGATATATCCATTCAGCAAGGCACACTTTACATCCATGTGATGTACCTCCCATTGCTTTGAGGCTGCAATGGCTAAGGCTAGCCTGATGGAGTCTATCTTTGCCACTGGTGCAAAGGTCTCATTGTAATCTATGCCATGAATCTTAGAGTATCCCTTGGCTACCAATATGGCCTTGTACTTCAGGGGTGAACCATCAACAGCAAATTTGGTCTTGTATACCCACTTACACTGAACTAACTTCCTCCCTGGGGGAAGATCCACTAGCTCCCATGTGTTGCTCTTCTGGAGTGAGATGAACTCTTCCTTCATGGATGCTTGCCATCTTGGATCATCTGCTACATATTCATATTTCTAAGGATCTAATTCCACCATCAAATAGTATTTCTCAGCAAACATAGGATACTTCATGCACAGACCACTCTCAAATTGAGATGTAGTCCTCCTTGGGTCATTGGGATCCCCAGCTAGCTCTCCTGCTGCATGTAGTGTCTTGGCTGCCCATTCTGGCCTTGCAGGGATTTTAGGGTCTGCAATAAACTCATCACTATTAGACAAATCAGAAAAATCATGTTCAGCAAACTCTTCACTTACTTTTAGGGGTTCAGGTGGTGAAGAGGCTTCTCCAACTTCCACTGCTGCAAGTGGTTCTTATTGAAACTGAATGTTGATGTATATGTAACTTTGGAATGTAATATTCTATGTATTTTGTATATTGTAACCCGATGTTTATTCCGGGATGTTTCTATTATGCATTTGAGTCATGTGGTCATGCCCCGATGTTTCGATTGGGAGGATTAATAATTTAAATAAGTCATATCAAGTCATTAGGTAAGTCCCCACAGTTTCAGGGCACTTGAGTTATTATACACTAATTAAGTTGTAGGCTCGGGTAAGTAATATTAGGTCGAGCCTACATGTGAAAAGGTAATTCAAGTGAACGGACTAATATAAATAGAGAGTGAGAGTGTCTCTATTTATCACTTGTGAATTACATCACTTGCTCTCTCAAGTGTGGCACACCTTTGGAGAAGGAAATACTTTGGCTTGACAGAAGACATAAGGCTGCTATTGTGTTGGGAGGTCATCTTACTGTTTTGGGTTCACATCTTGTGGTGATACTATCTTAGAGGAAGTTGAGGGGTTTTATCCATTTATGGTTTCCCCTCCCAAAACTCTTTGTGTCTCTTGTCTCTTGTGATGTGCTTATGTGATTGCTGTGCTTGCTATTCTCTCAGTGAAAAGATCTTATCATAATGCTAGCTTAAATGTTGAAAAACTAACACTGAACACACCTTTCAATGAAGGCTTTGTTTGTGCTCAAATTTATCAACTTGTACCCTTTTGAATATTCAAAGTACCCAACAAAAAGGAACTCTTGGCTTTGGGGCTACAAATCCTTCCTCTTCTCTATTGGAATTCTAGCCCAAGCCTTTGAGCCAAAAATCCTGAAATGGGTCACATCTGGCTTGTTCCCACTCCATGATTCGAAGGGAGTCATGCCATCAACCTGTTTATGAGGCACCCTATTCTGAATATAGGCTGCACAGTTGATAGCTTTGGCCTAGTACTTTGGTGGCAATATTTTGGCCTCCATCATGCATGTTGCCATCTCCTTCAATGATCTGTTCTTCCTCTCTGCAACTCCATTCTGCTATGGTGTGTAGGGGATAGAATGCTGCATCTGAATACCTACATCTGCACAATAATTAATAAACTCAGACTTGAAATACTCACCACCATTTTCAGATCTAAGGACCTTGATTTTACTCCCAGACTGGTTTTCAACCAAAGCCCTAAAGAATTTAAAGAGGCCAAAAACATCAGACTTGTGTTTCAGGAAGTAAACCCAACAATACCTAGAAAAGTCATCTATGAAATTCAATGCATATTTGGCCTGACTCATGGACATATGAGGGAATGGGACAACAACATCACTATGGATCAGCTCGAGGGGTGCAAAGGGTCTCTCATGACTAGCTCTCTCAAATTTATGCTCTGGGTGTTTTCCTAGGATACAATCTTGGCAGACTCCTTTGGAAAATTTTATCTTGGGAAACCCTATGACCATCTCCTTTTCACTAAGATAAGAAAGATACTTGGAATTAAGGTGGCCAAATATTTCATGCCAAATCTTGCTTTCCTCATTAGCATGAATCAGAAGAGCAGAGGGGTTTGAGTAGGGTAGGAAGTGTGAGAACATGTATACCTTTTGACCATAATTTGCAACTCCTTTTGCAATGGCTTTACCACTTGAGATCTCTGTGATATAAAATTCATCAGGGGAGAATATGAATTTCTTTGGAGACCCAGAGTGAGTCATCTGATACAATGATAAGAGGTTGGAGGCAATACCAGGAACATACAACACATTGCTGAACTGACCATGATCAAGTTCAATCCTCCCTTTGCCCAAAATTTCAGTGAGAGAGTCATCTCCCAATACAATTGATGGACCCTTCGACCTATCAATTGAGGTGAAGGCCTCCTTGGTCGAAACCATGTGTCTTGAAGCTCCAGAATCAATGATGAAACTAGGTGAGCTTGATGTGCCAGCAACTAGAGCATGAACTCTCTCTCTGTCTTCTGAACTTGATCATCCTTCCCTCTTCTTTGAGCTGTCTGGAAGGGAGATGCCATTCTTCTCTAGGAGTTGGGTCAGCATGTCTATCTACTTTTTCATACAAGAGCTTTCAGTGTGATTTCCCTTATTGCAGTATGCGCACTTGCTCATTTCTCCTTTGTTTTTCTTCTTCTGGGTATTTTCTTGGAATCTTGTGGTTCCTCCGGAGACTTGTTCTTGTCTCTCTTTTGCTCAAGTGGATTTTTAGCTTTCTTTTAGCTTTTTGAATCCACCTTCGAATCTCCAGCAACCATAGCTTTGTCTCTGGAATGTTTGATGGCGCCCATCATCACCAGCTTGTCCTGTTCTTGTGTGAGAGATTCCATGAAATCTGCAAGGCTAGGCCTCTTCCAGGTCCGAGCTGTCATTTTTGTGGCATAGAAGGTCAAAACAAACAGTGAATAATCAGGGCCAAGATTTGAGAGTATGGCCAATACCAACTGATCATCCTTCTTTTCGATCCCACACTGTTTTAGCTGCAAAACAAGTGCTTTGAACTTGGAGAAATAGAGTTGCAGGGATTCAAAGCTACTGGGACTCAGGGAGATCAGTTCATTCTCGATTTGATGTCCCCTCATCTCATCTGTCTTTCCAAAAATATCAGTAAGCTTCTCCCATACTTCATTCGGTGATGTTAATCCATCAAGATGGAAAAGGAGGTCTCTGGAAATACTCAGACACAAGAGACCATAGGCCTCATCCCTCCTGTTGTGCCATTTTATCTTCTCTGTAGCTGCAATTGGGCTCTGATTCTGTTGCCATAGTCACCATGTAGAGGCCTTTTTCTCTCAACAATATCTCCATCTCTGCTTTCCATTCAAAGAAGTTGAAGGGAGTCAAGATGATCTTCTGAGATTGATCCATAGCTTAGAAATTTGTCATGGTTGTCAGTAGAAGGCTCCCAGTCATTGATGTCGAACATGCAAAACAATTTTGAAGGAGAGAAATTGATCTACAATGGCTATGATACCATCTGGAAATTGAACCGAGTGATAGATTAATTTTACTCACAACAATAATTAATTGCACATGCAAAATCACTCACAAAAGAGACTGAATATGGAGCTGAACACTAAACTGTATTAACTCAGTGTAAAATAGCCAACCTTGTAATAACATAGGCTACTGAATTAAATAATTACATAGTAGATTCAATTTCATGAGGAGGCACATCGAATCTAGTCAAAAGCAGGCTTACTAAAAATAAGCAAATCCCCCATAGGTGTAAAAGCTGATCCCAAATCTATCATGGAGCTCACGAATTGGAAAAAAGGATTAGGCAAGATAAATAGAGATGGAATGATAACTCATACATGCTTTTCCAAGGATAAAATAGAGGAGGATGTGTAGGGCAAAAAACTAGTCAACCTCACCTAGTTAAGCTTTTCCTTTTGCCTTAAAACACTGAAAAAGCATGCAATAAAGCAGAAAAAGCAAAAGGGCGCTTAGGAGGCTAGGAATAAAGTAGATTTGATTCCTTGAGGTTTCCCAAGTGCTACATGGGTCAAATAAGGCAAGTTTTACCATTATCGATAGGCAAATGACAACTTGCACAAGGTGGGACGCATGAACTAGGCAAATAAGACAAAAATAATGAAATTAATGTCTAAGGTAGCTAACTATGGGTTGATTATTCTAACAAAAATATGTCAACTATAATGTTGGGTATGCTTTTATTATTTCATTCAACTCTTTTCGAAATATGTGTTGAGTTTATTTTGCTTGCTTATTTTGGTAGCCTTCAGACTTCTATAAAAATATGTTTAATTTTCTAGAATTGGCTGATATGGTAGCTTATGCTTTGCAACACTCAGTTTGAAATCTTTCACTTTCATGTATTTTTATATTGTCACTGATAGATTATTGTTGTATGAATGGAAGGGTTTCCTTACCTTATTTGACTTTTACTTTGATTGATTTCATATAATGATATTTGTCTCATATACTCAGGCAGGCCAAGAGATATTCCATAATTTGGCTGAATTAATTGGTATCACATCCACCATAGAGGTATTTCGTTCTTTTTGGTAACATGAATGGATATGCCAGTTAGGGAAAATTGTACATAGCTCTTAGGAATTAGTTTATCATAAAAACTAGTTACTCGTAAGTTGTACTAGTAATAATTATGAAGTTTGTAGATTGCTATCTATCATATTTTTTTTTGAATATCATCCTTGTCAAGAAATAACAGCTTCTTAAAGGGTGCTAGCTCAATGGTAGAGCGCCTTCCTAGTTAAAGGCAGGAGGTTGGTGGTTCAATTCCTCCTTTCGTTATCATAAATTGGTGACTACAAAAATGACCAAATTCACATATATACGACTATTAGTAGCTAATATCTCGTATCTTAGTCATATTTATCTTAGACATTAATATGTTATCATCTAGTAGTTTATTTAGTCATATATTTGGTAATTAATTGTTACAATTAGTGACTAAATTAGTGACTAAATCACTGACTAAATCCATGACTAAATCCATGACTAAATCATTGACTATGAATGACTAAATCAATGACTAATAATTCAAGCTATTAGTGACTAAGTGAAATATGACTAGCTATAAAATAGTGGAAATTAGCTACTAGTAGTCGCCAACTCAAAAATAGTCATTTATAGTCTCATTTTAGTCATTTTTTTAGTCATTAATTTCTCATTTTCTACCAGTGTCAAGTTCTACAAAGTTGACGAGCGCATCCAGTCTCCTAATATCCCTCTCTAAAGAAGAGCTTGTCTAGGTTATAATATTTTCTCCTAGTTTCTTTTTGCATGTTTTAGAGAGTATCTCCTAAAGGATATCAACAGATTAAATATGTGTTTTTTGGATTCAAAAGTTCCTCTACTATATCCTTTCAACTGTGCTAATTGGAATCCCAAGATGAGCGCATACTTGAAGAGGCAATGTATCTTTGAAGTCTCCATTGGTGCATTGAGTGATCTCAATTCTTATGAAGGGAAGATTGATTGTATGAATAATTGAGATAGAGATTATGGAATTATGTGTTTGGGAATGTATTCAAATATACATCATCTAATATATTTTGTTGAATATGCATTTGAGCTTTGGAACAATTTTGATAAAGCTTTTGATATGTAGGAAGTCTAAGATGAAGCATGGATCGAACCCAACATATCCTCATGTGCTCTCTCTTAAGATCTCTTGTCCTCTACATTCTCTGATGAAGTTTATCATGATGAATAATTTTATGATAGAGTTCATGTTTCTTCTACCCTCTTTGATTCAAATGCTTCCTCCCTCAATCAAGAAGCAAATATTGAAGAGCCATCTTTTTTTGTGTCTCTTGAAGGTGAATCTTATTGTTGTGATACCAATGATGAGAAAGAAGCAACATATGGAGCTTCTATTGATATTGATGATAATACATTCACCTATTCATTTTTATCTATATCTCCTATCTGAGATCCTGAGATCTATGTCCCATATCCTTCACACTTTGTGCATACCTCTCTCATTGATGGTGCACAACCTAGTGTCTTCTTGGATTCTTTCTTAGAAAAATCAAGTACTATTACTATCATTCCACTTACCATACTTGATATCATGTGATTCTACATCTCCTCCCGTATTCTTAGTATCAACACTGAGAACCTCCTTGAATATTTGGACCATCTCCTTATTTCCTCCTTTCATACAGATGATTCATTACCAGTGTCTTCCGATGTGTCTACTCATATTCTTATAAGTGATCATTTAGATTCTAATTTAGAATAATGTTTTCAGTATTATACACAAACAATACCACCCTCCATACCATATACCATACCTCTGAATAATACTAAGACTATAGAAATCCCAAGTTCACTAGTTGATTCCTCATTGGCCTCTTATGCAGTGATACTTATCTTACATGGTCTGAAGTATTTCCTATCTTTCAATGGTTTGTTATCCATGACCTTATTCATATTCAGACCGATATTATACATGGTTGGATCTGCTCTAAACATTTATGGTTCATATCTCAAGTCCATCCATCATTCATATTTTTACACCTATCAGTTTTCTCTAGTTGCTCATAGTTTTCCTAGTCTAGCCCTATATCTTCATGGAGTCACTAAATCATTTTTCTTTGCTGTTACATATGCTAATTTTTTTTATAAATCATATTTTTATCATCCTCATCTAATATCTCAAAAGGTTCTACATCAAATCAGAATATTTACATGTGATTCATAGCACAATTTTGCATCTATTTAGGGAATTAAGTGTGTAATAAATTGTCCTAATTTTTGTCTTAATTTTTGTACGTGCCTCTTTTACATTTTAGATTTTGTTTGCAAATCAGATTTTTTCAGTAGCATGAATAATTGAAATAAATATCCTAATTCATTAGTTGATGAGATACCATGAGTCTCTCCTATTCTTTCTTGCAAGTTCTACACTCTAGCGCATGATCACGAAGTTGATCATTTCTTCATAAAAGTATTTTACTAGAATAAGTTCATTTAGTTCATTCAGGTGAAGTTAAAGATATGTTGAATACATATTATCTAAAATTTTGTGCATTGTTCTTTCTAGAGGGAGGATTTTCCCCATGTGATTTTTCCACTTTCTTCATCTTTTTGGACATAATAATTGTTAATAGGGTGACCATAGCCTTGTTGATGGGCCATATATACACCTATATTTTTTACATACCATCATAAAGTCAGAATTGAAGGTGGGTGTTAGAATATATTAAACCCACTCACACCTTAGGATAAAATAGTTAATCATTATTTGATTAAATTTGTACCCACTAGTTAATTAGGTGGTATCCACTAACACGTTAAAGTCAACACATACCATCTATACCACAGGAATGCTTTATTTCTAATTCTTGGTTTATCTTGACCACTTTATGGACATACAAAATTAGTAACTGCAGTTTAATGCATACTCTTCTTTATTCTGCTTTATCCATCTTTTTTGTGGATAAGGTAAAGCTAGTTAACTAGGAATCTGGTATCTTTTGTTGCCAACCCATCCTTGATGACATTCTCTCCATATTCTAGGATCATAATTTTTTTCCATCACTCTTGACAACCACTCATGATTTTGCTAATTCATGAGTTCCTTGAATTATTTGGGAAGTTCTTTAGCTGGGCGTTTATCATATTTGGTAAATCATCATTTTTTATATTTATGAGTTGTCTCCATACAGCTCGATTTTCCTATGAGGGATGTACTATTTATGTACACTATTATTCATCACCTCATCACCGCGCCGTGACTTGCTCGCATCCACTGTTTGTCAACAGCATTGTGTTATTTTGAAATTGCAAAGAGAATAAAAGTGCTCTATAGTATCCATATTTTTCTTTTTCCAATTGCCTTGTTCCAAATAATCTACATGTATACTCAAATGCGCCCATGTTTAAATAGGTCTTCCCAAATCCAATTTGACTGACCATAGGGAAATAAATATTACTAGTTGATTAATTTTTTTATTTTAATTACAATTATTATAGCGTATGCAGAGGGCGGGTCTAATCAGTTAACAATTTGCTGATATCTTCGCTAGAGGTTTTTGGTTCCATCTCTGTTGCAACAATAGTTTGTAAGAAGAAATAGATCACGGAAGTTGCTATTATGAAAGGACAGAAATTCAAGAATAATAATCTTATTGACCAGAATGTTTTCTTCTAAATGAAAGGCCCTTAATGGATACGAATTAGCTTTGTAGAAACAAAAACAAACTATTGCTTCATTCACTTAACAAATAATAAAGATGCATTTAAGCATAACAAGATACTACTACCATAAAATTAATTTCTACTCTATCCTTATTACACTTAATTAATCTTCTTGATCCCTTCAAATAAATCTAAAATATTTAAACTTTGATATAATCTCTAAATTTTTATAGACATAATAAAAAGAATTAACCATATTGAATCATAGTTATAACCATTGTTGATTAATTTTAGTGGTTCATTCTGACTGTGCTTTTTCCTACTGGTGATTCCTCCAATTTCACCGTGGTCTCTAGAGCCTCACTCTGTGTCGCAATATTTTGTTGCATTAAAGGTTGTCAAATATGCGGTACAAGCACAGAAATGAACCATTCCTTGTGTTGAACATCGCTCATATGAATACTGACCGGAGCCATCAATTTCTTAAACCACTGATAAAAAGTCCCAAATTGTCTCATTAGGGAACTGTTTGATCTCTTTCAAGTCAGTAATATACTGAGCCTCACACTTTGGATTCTTGATTTCTTCAAATAACCCCATTTGGATCTCATCCAATGTCTTTGCATTACCTCCCCGAGGAATCCGCATGAATCTCATGAACCATTCAATCGCTCGGCCCCTCAGAGTAGCAACTAGTTGACTTTTCTTGACATCGTCATCGATAGTTTGTCGAGCAGTGCAAATCGCCTCAGAAAAAAACCAATATTGATCTCCATCGTTAGTGTCATTTCCATGGAATACCGTTTTCACAAACAAGTTTCTTAATTGACAACTGCAGCAACAGCAAGAATCTTCCTCGAGGTTCACTAAAGAACTTCCTTTCCGATTTGCTAAAATATTTATTAGTGTCAACTACAAACTTGGTGATGTATCCTTCTAAGATTATATCTAACCATACTTCAACTACCTGTGATGCCTTATTGTTGGTTTCTTGTAACTCCTGGATCAGCTCCAGGGTCTAGGATGTCGACTCTCCTCCTTGGAATTTTGTCTTCTTCTTAGTGAAATTTTCCAACCATTCATGAAAAAGAATAGGAAATTAACAAAAGAACCATTAGTGACGACCATCATAGATATACCTATCCAACTAGTGGCCTATTGATAACTTCATATTTTGATTTTCAGCTTCAGCAAACACCTGCAACTTTAGATCAAACCACCCTTTGATCTCTGGTCAATTCGGATGCCAAAACATATCCTCCTCTTAATAGCAACTTGGTCTGGGAAACAGAACCATTTGTTGGCAGAAAAACCACCAACAAAGCTTCGTTGACATGGGTCCTCACTTTGTCAACGCTCGACTAGCATGATCTTTCTGAGCACCAGCCCAAACAGGGTTTAGCTTTCCCAGCAACATCAAAAGAGCAGATGAAGTCTCACCTGACATGTTCAAGGGAGAGCTATCGAAACTGAGTTTCTCTTAGTGGGGGATGGAGGATATGGGATCCGACAGGAAAACAACATAACTTAATAGATCCAGAGATATGGAGTCAACA
Source organism: Pseudotsuga menziesii (assembly GCA_001517045.1). NCBI lineage: Eukaryota > Viridiplantae > Streptophyta > Pinopsida > Pinales > Pinaceae > Pseudotsuga > Pseudotsuga menziesii. Next base: position 53,134 of record LPNX010661514.1, on the reverse strand, counting down.
TCAACTCATTTCTGTAACCATAGAGTACATCACATATTCATCATAGTATCTCTATTCAACATCTCAGTTCATAATGAAACAACAATTTAACAAATATTTAAAGAGATCAACATCATTATAGTAGAAATAGAATAACCAATGGAAACATCATAACAAATCACAACATTGTAACAGATCTAGATAATCACAACATCACAATAAGTCAGATCCCAACATAGAGAACACACAAGACAAGATTATGCATCAACTGTCACATGTATTAACTTTGCGCAAAAATATCCACAGTAGGATAATTCCCTCCAAAACTGGAGGCTGAATACATTAGGAAAAACTAAGATAAATCGTAGATACAACATGAAATTCTTCAGAACCCAAATCACACTAGACCTCATGCGATTATTATCCTTTGATGAGATTCTCCTATCATGTTCATGATCTCCCTTGATTACAAAAGTAGATATATAAATAATCTTGCGCCTTTACACTGAGGGTCCACTCCAAACTAACTTATAACCGCTAATGACCAATTGTGACAAAACTTGGTCAAAATATATATAAAATATTCAAACCAGTTATTCTTCCACCCATCCCTCTGATCTAGCCTTGCATGGTACCATGTGAGATTGCGCAGCTGCCGCAATGGTGCACAACTCGCTTACCAAAACCCCTTCCAGCAGGAATAATAATGACTCCAAAAATATAGATCAGGTCGCCAAGCCTTTCTTTGGCTTGGGACTCTATAGACATAATTTTCAGGCAAAGGGGCAGCTACATCATGAAACCTTGATTTCTTTATTTAACCCTTTTTATTTAATTTGGGGTATTTTTAATACTTAAAATTAGGAAATTTTAACTAGTGCCTAATTATACATTTGTAGGCATTACACTATTTATTATCTTTTAGTAATAAATAATAATAAATTGGAGCTTCTCCTTATTTCTTTCATTATTAATATTATTACTATGTTTATTATTTATACATAGCATGTATAAAATATACTAATATAACATTTGTTAACATTTGTCTTTGGGGATCATATACTATGATCCCTAGACTTATGACACTTCTTCCTTAACATCATTAGGTAGATGGTTAGGTTTACTAGGCCTGGCAACTCTAAACATCATTGTATGTTGGATTTCCTTGTATAAGTTGGATGAGATCAATATTTTTCTCAAGTCGTTTTCACTTGGGAATCATTAATTCTTTTCAGTAACTCCTAGCGCTTACTAGATCCCATACGCAACGGTAAAAATAGGGAGTTACAAACCTAGTGCAATCCTAGAGCTCTTCGCCCAACAATAATGCTGGGATGTACTTGTATGATACATCTAGGGATACAATGGCTAAGGATCTGATGTTCTAGATATTATGATCAACGTCAACATAGAAGGCTCCAAGGCTTGTGCCCAACACTTCCAACTTATCTTTTCATTTGTTCGAGAGCTTTATTCTCAACACAAATATAAATACTCATGTGCTCCAAAGCTCCTTGCTCAACACAAAACATCTCATCAATCATGTGCTTTAGGGTCCATGCCCAACACAAAAAAGCATATATATATCATCAACAATTGGCTTATGGACAATATATAAAACAAATAATCATGTTCATATGCAGCGGGGTCTTCGACCAAATATATCAAAATAAACCACTAAGATAACATCATAATCAATAACCTCATGCCTATAAGTGTTAGCTCAAAAATTCTGGATATAACATAATAACTACTTAAAAAGTATACATGTGTATTCTAAGTACTTCATAGGATGCTTATGAGGAAAATGCATTTCTTATTCCAATGACCTTTTTCTATGAATGTGAGGATACTTTGAGTATTTTTTATAACAAAAACTATGCTTTAATGTGATCAAGACTTATTAGATAGAGGTATATGTTATATGAATGGATACCTTGACAATGTATTTCATTTTGGTATATGGATTGCATGAGATATTGAGTGTAATACTAATATGTGTTATTACAAGTAAACTAGTGCCTTGGCATATGAACGTCATGTAAAAAGGAGGTATGCGGTCACTTGTATAAAGGTATGTGGTTATGAAGGTATATATGTATACCATTTGTTGTTACTTACATAATGTTAGTATGTACAAAGAAACTGGGTTATCTTTAATTTTTTCAAGTGGTAAAGAAATCTATTGTAGTTATTTCTTTTTTACAAACAATGCACATAGATATATTTCTCTAGAAATTAATGAGCCAAGAAAATTATTTTGTAACTTGTTGAACTATGACGTATGGATAAAAATAAGGAACCAAAAGAGGATGCTTATTTTAGATTATCATGTAGTAAGAAGGATGAATTCTTATTATTATGCTTAGGGAAAATATCTTCTTACAAAGACTGATTTTTTTTGTTACACACAGGGGTAATAACAAGTGAATTTGGCAGATGAGGAACATTCTTGGAACTTGATGAAAGACAAGAGTGCAATACAGTATTTATGGTAAGCATACTATAAAAATATGAATAAATATCAAGGACTTGTGAATAACTATGTTGAAGCATGAGTAAGAAAACAGGTGAACCTATTTGATGTTATTTTGTTCCATGTTGAAATTATCAAATACAGAAGAAACAATAAATAATGGATGGTTAAAAGAAATTTTCCTACACTAAAGCAGGAGGTTGGGTGGAAAATAAAAATCCTAGACTCAAGCATGAAGGATTGAGGAGAAAATAACCTCTTCTCTGAGGGAACACCAAGGGGAAAAATTCAGGATATAGCACTACTTTTCTAGAGCAACTTTTCCTGGACTCAAGGAGGAGGTTGGGTGGAAAATAAATTTCTGGACTCAAGTGGGGAGGCTTGAGGGGAATCAAAAAAGAGTCTGTGATATCAATGGAAAGACATAGGCACAAATTTTAACTTCTATAAGACAAGACGTTGTTTGATTTTTTATTTATTTATTTTTGGGTGGGAGGGGGTAATTTTGACTAGAATTCAAAAGGGAGAGTAACCTCAAAGTTTTATCCTTGCAGTCCAATTGGTGTTAGCAACTTGAGAGAGAGTTCAAAGTTCAACAGAGAGCTGTAAATATGAAAAAATCACGGGATAGTATATTAACCAACCAAAGTGTTGTTGAAAGTTGCTCAAAATTCATGATGAAATAAACTAGAATGTTGAAAGCATTAATGTGAAAATTTTATGAATACTTAAGTAGGAAAATTTCCCTCGAGGGAGAGGATGAATGATAAAATTTAAAAGGTTACTACTTGAAATTATGATGCTAACTTGTGAATGAAAAGATGTCTATCTCAAGTTGAGGACTAGTTAAAGCATCCAACTATTGGAGGTAAAAGACATTTTCCAAAAAGATAAGTAAATCTAAATTACTTATGAATTCTTTTGAGGTTAATGTTGTATTAGGTATTCTTATGAAGATAAAAAAAACAAAAAAAAGATAGAATATATTCCGTGAATTGCAAATGTTATTTTGTAGAAAGGACTTGTTATTTAAGTTCTAAGTTGGATTATTAATTAATGACATGTTAACTAAATAAATTTTGGAAGACCTTGTTTTGTTGCACAAAAAGTGTAGGTTATGAAGAGTAAAATCTTGGGGGAATTGTGAAAGATGGAAGATGATAAAAGAAAGAAGAAAAAGAGAACAAAAGATAAACTCAAGAATAAAAGACAAACCATTGAAATGCATCAACACCGAGGATGGTTTTAATTCTAAGGAGGAGAGGATGTAACATCACCTCAGTACGTGAATGGAAAACAACAAAGCGTAAGTAAAGATAACTGTATGCGCAAATCCTAGCCTCATAAAAATTATAGATTAAATTTAATAATGATAGGAGACTAAAAGCGTGTGCGACTAAAACAATGATTGGGGAAGAATTCCACAAGGGGGAAGGTTTGAATGTCTAGCTAATTAGTGATGATACAAGTCATCTTAGTGACAAACACTAGTTGAGGAGTGAATTGTTGGGGCACATTTTATGGTATAAAATCACTTAAGGGTTTTCCTAAGTTAAGGTTTCTCTTAAATAGATTGATGGATTGAAGAGTATTTATAACTAGTTAAAAGGAAAAGCATTTTGATAAATGTATGCATAATTATGGTTATTTCCATTTATTGGTAGTTTTTATCAACAAGAGAAAGAACATGGGATAAAATGGAAAAAAAATTAGTGGACATCGATAAAACGATATCTTCATGTAGTAAAAGATATCTGGGTTAGTGGAAATGTTGTTTATCCTCTTATTAAAAAGAAATATGGTGACAAAACTTTGCCACTTGGCCCTGTTAGGTAACCAACGAATGTCTTATTTTAAATTAGAATCGATCTTCTTAGGGGGGACCCTAGTAGGAGAGAAGGGATACTCAGATCTCAGAATGGGATCTTGAGCATGAGGAGAAGCGGAAACTGTAAACTAAATGAAGGTATTGATCAGCTATGGAGATTTACGTATCATTTTAATGTGCATACGTTGAAGGGATCTTCATTGGGTTGAATGGGTGCATTTTAGAAAGATGTATACGCTTTAGTTTCTTTTGTATCTATAAACCTGGAATCGGATGGGAGTTTTATATTGATTTCTATGTTTTTTATCTAATATCCAGAAAAATTTTTTATGGCATGCATTGCAGAGTTAGATCTGTACACTAGTACAAAATGAGAAATTAATGACTAAAGAAATGACTAAAATACGACTATAAATTACTATTTTTGAATCGCTGACGAATAGTAGCTGATTTCCACTATCTTATAGCTTAACTGACTTAGTCATTTTCCACTTAGTCATTAATGGGTTGACTAATTAGTCATTGATATAGTCATTGATAGTCAATGATTTAGTCATTGATAGATAATGATTTAGTCATCGATTTAGTCATTGATAGTCAATGATTTAGTCATTGAGTTAGTCACGGATTTAGTAACTGATTTAGTCACCAATTTAGTCATTGATTGCAATAATCAATGACCAAATATACGACTAAATAAACTACTAGATGATAACATATTAATGACTAAGCTAAATATGACTAAACGTTAGTCACACTATAAGATACAAGAAATTAGCTAGTAATTGTCGTATATATGTGAATTTAGTCATTTTTGTAGTCACAAATTTATGATATGGCATAGAGGAATCAAACCACCAACCTCCTATCTATAACTAAGCAGGTGCTCTACAATTGAGGTAGAACCCTTTAAGAAGTTGTTATTGTTTGATAATGATGATATTCAAACAAATTTTGCATCATTCAAGCATACAAAATAATGATTATCAAGTTATTATAGATCCATAAAGGATTACCTTGTGATAGTCCCCCGAGTCCTTCTTGCACTTAATAAATGCATTTGAAAGACTTGAAGGACTATTACAAGGTAATCCATTATGTATCTATAGTAACTTGATAATCATTATTTTGTATTCTTGAATGATGCAAAATGAAAAAAACCCATAAATTTATAGGAATGACAAGCATGCATCCAATGTTAAACTATCTACCGAGTCATCTAGAGTCATGCCAAGATATTTGAATTTGCTTGAAAATTCATAAGTAACTTGAAGATAGTGGTGGATGTTGTTAGGGAAAGGACAATTTCAGTTTATATAGAAGAAAAGGATGAGAAAATGGAGAAAATCATCACCCAAAATGTATATAGAATAGCAAATAGAAATATACAACTAATTCCATTTCAAATCAAGAAGAATGGTCATTAACTCTAAGTACTCTTATCCACTTGATAAATGGAATTATACAACTAATTCCATTTCACATCAAAAAGAATGGTCATTAACTCTAACTACTCTTAGCTACTCAATAAATGGAAATGAAATAAGATGAAATATTAGAAAAATACCTTCAGGTTTGATTGCTGACAAGAAGTATGAATATTTATGTGATCATTTTAATCATAGATAACTTAAATAGCCACTATCCTGCAATCAAGACAAGAAACGAAGTTCAAATTGATATATAAATAAAATAAAATAAAAGTTAAGGATATACTATGCCAATTCCACTATCATTTATACCTCGAAAGAGAACTAGAAAATCTCCTAGAACTGCCACAACTTTATCCAAAATGCCCGCTTGGAATGCCAATGTTTAAACAAAAGAAAAAGAAATTTAAAAGATGAAAGTAGTAATTTAATGTACATGTCTCACAGGGGATTCACTTGTTGACCAATATCCTATCACGTTAGTTCATATTGTGGGTTTTAAAATTATTAAAAATTGAACCAATATATTGCAGGTATTGGGGGGATGAGGGGTTTAAGGTGGGGGTGGGTAGGGTGGTTTATAAGGATTGAGGTATAAAAAGGGGTGGGGAGGAGGCTTTAAGTATTGGGAGGGGGTTTCAACAAAAAGAGTTTGGGTCAATATCTCTGGAAATTAAGGGTATTCTTTAATATCCCACGATCACACGTGCTATGTGAGATGTTCACTAAGTGAAGTCCCCGTGACATGTCTATTGGATGGAGAGTTGCATAGATGTACAACAGAATTAGTCAAGCACATGCAATAAAATTATAAATGGGCAAAAAGAAGAAAAAAATGTGGTTTATACCTTCCTTAATTTCTATACTCAGATATATATTACAATTACACTTTGTCTCTTAGGACACAAGTCACTAACGAAACAATGGGCATACCTGAGAGAGAGAGATATATAGATAGTTGCAGGGTAGAGTGAGACAAATACATACCTCAATGTATTAATCCAAACAGTTTAGAAATGACGATGAACTTTCAATCTCATTGCTGGAATAAATGACATTCTTTTAGGACATTCATACATTAATCAAATAGAATCTCCTTTCAGATGTGCAGAGGCAGGAAGTTCCTTCATTATTAGTACTGTATTATGAATGGAAATAAAAACAAAAAAGAGAATAAAATAAGTCTCATGCTAAGACGTCGAATCCATAGTGCCATATCTGGTCCATAGTTTTTTCTCATATAATGAAAAATATCAGAAAGAAAACAAATACATATGATGAAAAATAAGTTTTTTTGAGAAATTTTATATTCCAACCCAGGCCTATTTATAGCACTCATTTCAACTTCAGCCATTTGTCTTCTAAATGTACGGGAAATAATTTCTCACAATAAATTGTCTTTACCTTAATATTCCTAAGAAGGATGCCATGCAGCCTTTAATTCATCCTAAACCCTGTGCTAGCCTTTCTAACTCTATATTATACTTCCATTTGTAGTTTTTTCATTGTTGGGAAAGAATGGTGGCATTTCCTTTTACAATGCAATAGTCAAATAGTCTTTTGACATTGTGAAACCTCATTTAATTTTACTATACAAAAATTGTTTAGAAACCTAACATTTAAAAGAATCTAAGAAGAAAAAATAAAAGAAACATCAAGAAGAAACTAATCTATAATTTTCTATATATATTCAACTCCAACTTATGATTCCAATAATCGATGGCAATATGGAATTCTCTATCATTTTCAATGTCCCTCCATTTCAACTTACCAAACACATTTCCTTACTAAAATCCTTCATTTTCCATGTCACATCATGTCAGCGATGTAATTCTAATCCATGCTAGATGACTTTCATATGTTAGGAATAATGCCCCTTATCTTGAATGTGAGAGAATCAAAATGTTAGGCTAAAGGATCCTTGCAATGGATATTAGACCATCCTCAACACTACTCTGTGCATACTCATTACAAAGATTTTATATTTTCATGGGAATATCTTTGCATGATTGTGAGAGAAGTATATAATGTTCCAAAAGAATTATTTCAATGAAAATTATAAGCTACCCAACCAACCAGAGTACAAAATAAAGTAATGCCTCTTGTTTGTTTATTTGATATAATATTTCCTGCCAATAGTTCCAAGTCAGCAAGGTCAAGAATTTCCATCTAGTTTTTATTCAGCCAGTCTAATAGGATATGCTTATACAGGGTAGCACATTCCATATCATTTTCACATAACCTATTAATTGTCGAGAATTGAAGACTCCTTTTGGCTTCTCTTTCAACTTCATTTATTGATTACCAATCAAGTTCCACTATATCGGGTAAATGGTATCAAGCAAACTTGCATTGTACATGGGAAACCTAAGAGATGGTAAGCTCCACAAGATGACGAACAAGCTGAAAAAAAAAATAATAATCTTTTGTTACATTAATCTTTTGTGGCCGCATAAATTATTTACACTAACTTCTAATAAAATACAACAATGTTGTTTCATTTGCTTTGCTTCCTTCAAGGATCATAGACTTGTATAAATTATGGTGCTTGTTTTCCTAGACTTTATTATATATATTCTAGAAAGGAAAGGTCTATTTCAGAATCCAAACCTACCACAAAGTATCATCTACACCTTCCGTAGAATCTGCACCTTTTTTAATCTCCTTTGCAAGCTTCTCCACATGTCCACACATGGAATAGTACCTGAAATGATATTGTTTAAAGAAGGTCATTACATGCATAGAACTTGCAACAATTCTGCTATATGCATGTTGAATGGCATCGTTTTGAATGCTTAAGTGTTCTTTCATCAACTAAAATGTTTTATTCACTTTCAGAGAAATGCCAATTTAGCTTTAAATGGAATAACTTACAACAACATGCAAATGTGATGATTTAGACAAAGAATGAAACATCTCCAAATTTAGATCGAGAGGAATCCTACTTGATAGGCATGACCAAAATAAAGAATGTAAATGTATGCAATATATGAACATGTTTCTACTTACAACTATATTAATGATATATAATTTTTTAACTTTGCAAATCTTTTGGAATTTTTAGATGGATCTGCTTTCACATTGAATCTCATTGAATAACTAAAAAAACAATTAATAGGACAAGACATATTATCTAAACAATATCTATAAACAAAAGAATAATTTGGATGTTTTGGAGTTAACATGATCAAATAATTTTCCAAAAACAAGGTGAAGGGAAAATTTAAAACATCCAATTTTTTCTGTTATTCCAAACACCTATACTAAAAACATTACAAGAATTTAAAGTAATGAATACCAATGAAAAATGATTGTCTTATTCAAAATATGTGTAAATTTTTTTCAATTTTTCCTGATGCAATTCAGAATCTTCCCTCTTTTATCTCGCCAATTTTTTGCTAAATTAAGTTATGGTAAACATTGCAATAAACTAATATGTTTCAGTATCTTGGAAAAGTGTTGTAATTTTTATGACAAGAGGAAACCATGCAGGATGTATGAGTTTACAACATTTACAAATGCTCTTTGGCATCTTAAGTTTTAAAACTGTGTTATTGCTCAGTTTACCTATGTGTATACCTATCTTTTAATTTCAAATATTTGAAATCACTAGCATTGAAAACTCATTGAATTAATGGGAACAATTAATAAAGGCATTTGTAGAGCTTTATGTTGTTTCCAGGTGACTTTCAACAACTTTTTGAAAATGGAATGTATGGCATCATAAAAGGATTCCTTTTAAGGTGCTTGTTAACATGCTATGTCTTTAGTAATTTTTTGTTTAAGGCACCTCTCTAGAGTTCCTGAACTTATCTTAATTCACACTTATAATTTATGTGCTATTGTTTGTATAGAGGTGGAACTTTACTGTGCACCAATTGCTAATGGAAGAGAGTCATGGCAGGCATCAATGCTCCATATAGATCTGGAAGGTGGATGTTTTGTGCTCTCAGCTAATCAGTTATTCATAAGAAAAGACTACCCTCCTCCACCAGACTATCTCTTTGGATGTTTAGATGATAATACTTCTCCAGATACTATTTTAAGTGCAGGTGTAAGTGTTATTATTTCTCCTTCTAGTATTGTATTGGCCAAGCCCAATTTTGAAGGGGAGGCTCTAATTTCTGCAAATATTGGTAAGACTACCTAAAGGCACCCTACATGATAGAAGAATATCCTCATAAAACTGTAATATGTTTCAGGTTACTTTCATCTAAGTTTACTAGAAATCCATATAAGTTTGATTTTCATGACCTTTCGAGAGAAATTAGTTCATTTCTTATAAAAGGCTCATCATGACTCATGTATTATAGGAATTTTTCTAGACTGGCATGTTTCTATTCCGATACCATTATGTGGATGGAAATATAGGATGGTATATTAGCTGCTTTATTGTAAATTATTTTTGAACTGCCTATGTTTTCTTCACTACAGATTTTGGTGACATTGCAAGAGAAAAGAATGAGTTTTATGTGGTCGGGCACTATGCCAGACTTGTTGTGTTGAAATTGATAGTAAATTACTATCCATTGAATCCTTTCATATTTTCTTTAGGCACAGTAGCATCAGAAAAAATGGATAGTGATAATGTATATATTTAATTTGTAAGCATAGCCCATCCATTCAGACGCCTTAAGCACATATTATTATTGTCATACATTTATGGTGTTTAAAACTTTAAACCTTTTTTTTGTAGGTAAGAACCCATGGAGTTTCAAACCGGTGACTTTATGCAAGAAGTGCCTTAACAATACACTCATTCACCATCTACTCTACACCCCATGGGAAACTTTAAACTTTTTTCAATAAGTGCCTTTTATCTAATTTCTTATATTACACATTGTGCTTAGTCCAGATAACTCTAAATTGATCAATTATTCCAATATAGACATTACAATAATAAATTCTTTAGGGATAACCCCCTCGATTTTTTATTTTAGGCTTGAAGTGAGATGTTGTGTGTGTTGAAGTGGCAGTGACACCTAACTTTTGTTTCCATTTAGGTTTTCTAGTTGGTTGCAACTTTTCCAACTCAAATACAGGTTGGGTGGTAACACTTTCTATATAATATACTACAACCCTTTTTGAGGTGATAGTGGGAAGCCTTCCTGAGTTACACAAAGATATCACCTTAGTGCTTGGGACTCAGGACCAAAGTTAAAGATATCATGTCAAAAACTATATCATCGAGGGTCCAAAAACAAAATACTGGAATTATAAAGGAAAATGTAGGCAAACATTGGCAATATATCGGTGAAATTAAAAAATACAAAAATATTCATTTTTGGCTCAGCTCATACTTTTCAATTTTCGATGATATTTTGGAGATATTTTTTCAATTTTTGCCAATATTTTCAAAAATTGTGATATTTTCATATGGCTATTTTTTCCAAAGATATTATTACCAAGCTGGGAGCATCACAATATATCACGATGTTGGAAAGATATCATCAATGTTTGTAACACTACTTGGGACATTACACTTTTGTGGGTGATATATCTTGTTGTAACACTTCCCTCTTACTTGAAGCTTTTGTCACAACTATATTGTGATTGAACTTATAGTAAGCTCCCTACAACGTGTAGGGTTTTCATTTTCTTCTTGTTTCGTTAGCTTTTGGTTCTCTATTGTACTTCAAGAATATGATATTTGGACTCCCTTTATCAGTATTTTAGTATCTTGTCATTCCAATCTCATTCACCTATTTTGGTCATCTAAGAAGAATAATATAATTTCATTTTATTTCTATATCACTATTGTGACGTGGTGTACTCTTTAGTACAACTGACCTATTTTAGTTTCTTATGGATATCAATAAATTTATTTTATCTTACAAATTCTTCATTTTCTTCTCCAAAGATGATTTTTGACTCCCCTTATCAACATTTTGGTTTTTTCTACTTTCAAGTCCCATTTGCCTATTTTGGTCATCAGTGGACATTAGTATAATTTCATTTATATCCTTATGAGTGCATGTTGCAAGGACACCAATTTTGTTTTACCGATACTCCTCTTCTTTATGAATCGATAGAAAAGACTACATTGAAGCCAAATTCCTTAATTACAACCCTAGTTAGCTAACTAATAACCTGAACTTCATTGAGATAAGTAACCTATGATCTATTAGGGTAAGTGAGACAACAAGTTGTAGAATATTTTAAAAACTTGTATTCTACAAACTCCTTTCACAAGTCTATCATAAAACCACACATTAATGTAATAGTTTCAGACTCTAAAAAAATATAAGTAATAGAAGACTGACTAAAGGAGCTCACTTGAGAATACCGCAAACATAGAATATATGAGGCAAAAAACAAGAAACAATTAACAATATCTTGGGAGAAAAAAAAGATTGCACATTCTTGAGTAAAATTTGCAATGTACTTGTAAAGAGGCACTGCATAGAAAATACTCATGCTTCAAATGCAAAAGCTTTCCTTCTTTTGTGGAATATCCTAGGTACAAGACCACACAAATCTGCAAAATCTCACCACTAACCATTAGAAAACTAGATAGGCAATAATGGCTTCAACACTCCAATCATAATTACTCAAAGGTGCTTATATTATATCGACAACATTTTTTTATACTAAATTTGATATGGTTCTAGATTTAAGCAAAGACTAGTACTAATATATGTTATCATGTCTACACAATAGGGAGATCTCTAAGGGGCCTGCTTGTAGATGAAAAAAACATTTGATAAAGAGAAGGAGAAATAAAATATTCACCTGAACTACATGAAGTGCATACAAGATAAGTTGATGATGTGAGAACAACCAATGAAAGAAAGAATGTCATTATTGAATGTTTTAATATGCAATATATAGTCGCTTAGAAAATGCTCTTGTCAAACTTAAATTATTGAACCAAATAGTTAGAACAAATCAACAGTATACTTGTAGAGTAAAGTAGTTAAGATACACATGAAAAAAACATACAAACAAAATTTGAATCCAAACACCATACAATGAGGGTGGGTGAGACAAAAAAGTTGCATTAAGTAACAATTTTGAGAGTGTAAGACTCACTATCAGAAAGCATGTTCTTGGTTTATTATTCCACCCCTAAAGGAAAATTCAAATAAAAGAGGATAAAGCAGAAGTAGAAAATGTGAAGGAAAAGCCATCAGCCATGGTATAAAAACAATGTATCCTGAAAGAAGAACCTTTGAATGTGTTGACTTGCAACCTATTTGTTTGAAACTTCGTAATGAGGAATAAATTGACACCTTTTGGAAAAAAAATATGACAATACATGTGTAAGAATCCTATCTATCATAGCTCTTACATGCTCAAAGTTTTACTTTTGAAGTTCTTGAAGTTGTGAGATTCAAACATTATCTTTTTCTTTGCAATTGTTCTTTTCATTTCACTCTATCATTCCAAGGACACGATACTTGTCATAAGAAGAAAGTGTATTTTCAAGTGGTTTCAAGGGAAATTTCATAAAATATCATTGTTTGTTTTCAAAATTCATTGCATATTTATAAGGGCGATATTTTATATAAGCAATACAACATTGATTTAGGTTGTTCTTTCGGTCAATTCTATTTTCTGTTATGCAACTTTCATTGTATAAACAAAGGGAAGATTATCACATATTTACAATTTTTTTGTTTTTTAAACATATTTCATCATAAATATGAAGTTTATACTACTCATTTGAAGAAGAAAGTGCATATTTTGAGTATTTTATTGCAGATTTGAGGTACAATTTCCCCCAATGAAATTAAGGTCTCAAATAATCTAGGGACCCCCTCAAATTGGAAAGCACCAATTCAGAAGTGAGAGGAAGTTTAATAACTGACACAGACCTACTGCCTGATACTTATGAGTGAAAAAATATGGTCAAATGGTCAATGGTCAAAAAATACATAAATATAGCTTGAAAACTCTCATGAATTTTCCTTAAATCATTTGTCATTATGTCTTTAGAATTTTGTTCATGGAAATACAATTGGGTCAATGATGTAGATAGCTCAGGTCTGCAGTAGTCTGTCTTCCTTGATATGATAAGTGAAGTCATACACACCCTTTTCTAGCTCAACATAATGGGGAAATATTGCTTCCCAAAATTTGAAAAGGGATTTGTAATAAACAGGGAAATAGACTTTCCAACAAAGCATTATAATAGAGGAATCAAAAGATGTTTTTTACATAGAATACTAGCATATCAAATAGTTCACAAGAATATACAAGCTGTTCCATAGTAATCACATTCAATATATTAATTTTCCCTCCTCCAAATACTCAAAGGAACAAGAGCTTAGACAAGTACTTGATTGGAAACTTAAATCAGCAATTATCTATGTTATCCCTAATATCTACAGGAAGGATACTAAAACTCACTATTCTATTTGGCACTCACGGGCTCAAAGAGTGGTGTCTTGCAAATTTACAGTGCCCTTTGACTTGCATGCATAGATCCTCTGAGCATATCGATCCCTTTTTTCCATGTTACATAGATACAAACTGGTTTCTTTATACACAAAACACAATTAGTTATCATCCTAAGTTCTCGAGCAAAAATCCTTGACTCCCTAAATGTACTGCTAATTGAAATGACAACATCAACTTTGAATATGGCATGTTTTTGGGTTTTGGAGACCCACTACATTGTGCATCAGATTACTGCTTCGTGGTCAAGTTGTCATTTATCTTCATGCCACTTGGCACCAAAATCCACTTTATTTCTCACGATGAGCAGACTCAACAGATACAAAAAATCTCAAAATATGTTGACTAGTGTCATTCTCTATAGTTCCCGCATCATACTTCCCTTGAAAAAATTCTGAAACTCATGGTTCAATTTCATTAGGTTTATCTTTTGCTTCTTATTCCAGCAGTCAAAATACTTCTCAATAATTGTCCACTTCTCTAAACACTTCATTGTGAAATGTAAGTATATGTGTTCTTGACATTGTTGAATCTTCCCCTTCTTTGCTAATGCCTAGTTTCGGTTTCCAACTCTGTCCTCTTCTCTTTCTTCACATGCAATGTTATTTTCTTCGTTAAACATCTTTCCAATTCCTATACGATCCTTTTCTTTTCATATCTTTACTTATCGAAACTGACACAATACCATAACTAGAATGGTAGTAAGTTAGTAACTAATTCCTATTGCACGATCTTTTATCTCAAATGGTTTTATATTTACACTTCTTGGTGAATTTGTTGCATATGATGTTCAATTTATTCCACAATGAATTCCTTAACCTTGTCTTTCTTAATTTCTGAAATTTTTCCCTACTTGATGCACTCGCCTACATGCTTATGGTTTTGTGGCATTGGCATTGCAACAACTTGAATCTCACTACTATCCATTTGTTTCTCAGCTACAATTATTTTCTTTACAACAACAACTTTGACAACATTATATTTGGTTATGATTGCATCCACAATCTTCACCTTTTTTGTAACAACGTATATTTACTCTTTCCAAGGTTTTAAAAGATCTCCCATCCTATCATGCTGTACTTAACATGTGTTCTCTTGTCCATGATGGATTACCTTCTGGTCAAATTGCTAGGGCCTTCCCATCAAAAAATGAAATACATTTAATGGCACCATGTCTTCATAAGGACAATATTAAAAGCAACTAGACAATCTTGACTAATAAGCATGATATCTATGATCCTTTTTCAACAAGGAAATTTTACAAGGGTTTGGTTTTGGAACACAAGAAAGCAGTTTTTACACAATTTTTGTACTTACCAGATTGTTGGAAGATTCTCCATCTACAATCACCTTCAATATTTTGTTCTTGAACTTGCACTTTGTTCGGAAGACACTATTTCTATTCCAATCAACTTCTAAGCTCTCTTTGATTCTTGATATCAGGCTCCTTTACAGAGTCAAGTACTCCGTGGTCTTTGTTTTGATTTCTTGTGGTGTGGGATCCTTGGGCTGTCAATGCCCTTTTCAGTTTTTGGGGAAATCTTGGGTATTTATGGGATTCAAGACATATAATACACTTCAATGGTTTTCAGTAGTCAAATGTTTAATCTCTTCCTGTGCTTTTGAAACCTGCTCTTCCTCTGAAGTTTGGTTAACTTCTTGGCCATCCTCAGGATCTTCTCAATAGAGTTTGAGGAGTTTCCTTTTTCTCTAAAGGGAATAATTAAAAAAAATCTCACTGAATTAATCTTACCTTGATTCAATTTATCCTCATCTTTCAAAGAATATTGATATGCCTCATTCACTGAGTGTAGCTTGCTGAAGTTATGCCACTGGAAACACTAACAGAAAATTCACTGAAAAAAAAAGCTTTCAAATCTGCATCACTATCTTTATTAAATTTGGAAAAACATTCAACTCTAATGCTAGCTCAAAACATAAAACTCTCCAACCAACACAGTGGTGTACCCTTCATTCATTTTATATAATAGGATACAAGGGAAGGTGCAATGTATGTGGTCACACGATGAACACTCGAGGTGACTTAATGAAACCCTAACCCTAGTCTAATTACCTAGTGTGTCTTAACTACATGGATAAGGGTGCTAGATAAGTGTGCCTCAACTGAAGACTAATTGGAGCTTACAGGCTTGAATCCGCTTCCTTGAGAACTGCATCCTCTAGCTAAACTGGAATCCTATCCTAATAAGCAGCAAAGGAAACTTGGGATTTTGACCCTATATAAGTACATTCATTTTAAACTGAACTGAACTGAACTGAGCTAAACTAGAACTAAGCTAAACTAGAACTAAACTAGAACTAAAATCAGCTAAAACCAAAATGAACTAGAAATTTGAACTTGCTAAATTTGGAACAGTAGTGAAATGAGTTTAATTGAAGAAATCATGCATGGGCCCTCTTCTCTCCTATATAAGTGTGCCTCCCTCACACTACTACGCATAAAAATTTAGGAAAATTGCTTCCATAACTAGAATTAATGTCTACATTTTTACTTTTTGTATGGGTCTAATTTCTACTTTTCTTAAAACATTTCATGAAGGTAGATTGTGCATGTGATTTACTTATTTTATGTTGATGTATATGTAACTTCGGAATGTATTCTTCTATGTATCTTATGTATTGTAACCCGATGTTCATTATGGGATGTTTCTATTATGTATTTGAGTCATGTGCTCATGCCCTGATGTTCCGATCGAGAGGATTAATAATGTAATCAAGTCATATCAAGTCATTAGGTAAGTCCCCATAGTTTCGGGGCACTTGAGCTATTATACACTAATTAAGGTGTAGGCTCGGGTAAATAATATTAGGTCGAGCCTACGTGTGAAAAGGAAACTCAAGTGAACGGATGAATATAAATAGAGAGTTAGAGTCTCTCTATTTATCACTTGTGAATTACATCACTTGCTCTCTCAAGTGTGGCGCACCTTTGGAGAAGGAAATACTTTGGCTTGACAGAAGACAGAAGGCTATTGCTATGTGGAGAGTGCATCTTACTGTTTTGGGTTTCACATCTTGTGGTGATACTATCTTAGAGGAAGTTGCGGGGTTTTCTCCTTTATGGTTTCCCCGAGGAAAACTCTTTGTGTCTCTTGTCTCTTGTGATGTGCTTATGTTATTGCTATGCTTGTTATTCTCTCAGTGAAAAGATCTTAACATAATGCTAGCTTAAATGTTGAAAAACTAACATTTTACTAAATCTGTATGTTGATTATAGAGTGAGGGATGTGATTCCCTTTTTAAAATTATACACTGATATATCCTTGTTATCAAGGTTGAGATTTCCTTAAATCTGCATGCATGATAGGATCACTGCCGCAATTGGATTGTATGTTGCGATTTTTTCTTATGTATGGATGGATGCTTGCGATTCTGGAAATCATAGATTTGATTATGAGTAGTGAATTATGTTATTTCCTGCTATGGAAATAGTAGATCGAAATAGGAGTGGTGAGTATGTTATTTCCTTCCCTCCAAATCTTAATCTAAATATGAGTTATGTTCTTACCTGTTGTGGAAATCATAGATCTAATTATATATATATATGGACATGAGTTGTGAATAGGTTATTGTTTGTTGTGTAAATCATAGATTTTATTATATACATATTTGAACATGAGGTGTGAATAGGTATATATTATATTTCAATCATTTTATATTGGATTTGTGTATGGGATCCAATGCTTAGTTTTGATCCATTCTACCTTGATTTGTAGTTATGGACCAAAGCACAATGTTAGATTTTCTTGAGATCTGATTAGATTATCTAGGATCTTAATCTGAAAGAATAACAAGTACAACAAAATGCATAAGATATAAAAAATACACAATACACAAATACTTTCATCGGGGAAACCATAAAGGAGAAAACCCCACAAACTTCTTTAGAATAGTAATATGATCAAAAGCACTAATAGGAAATGTTCAATAGCTATATTTTTATCATCATGTGACTGTCTCTCTCTCTCTCAAATGATTTATAGAGTGTGTATGGTGTGTGTAAATGAGGCATAGAACCTCCTTATTTATACCCTTTCAAGCCACTGACCAAACATAATACTTGAGCCTACATGTGATATCACATGGGGCCCACTTCTCCTAGAGAGACCACAATGACATATTACATGATGTTACACTGGGGACTATTTCGTCGACTTATAATGGAGGTTGCACCTTAATGTCTACACACAATTTAGACATCCCATAAAGGGGTAATACACATCCCCGATGGGGGTACAACAACATACACTGATAATATACATCAGAATATCTTCTTAAGTTACAAATGCATCAACATGCCCTACTAACTAGGAAGGTATTCTCTCTCTACACACTCATCAATAGATCTGGTGAGGTCTTCATGGCATCATCATCATAGAGTCATAGAGTCTTCATCATAATTGCTGCCATCATCTTCTTATAATTTGATCATCGTCCCATACTATCTGTCATCAGAAGTTTCCACAATGCAATCCCTTTTTCATGTTGGATGTAAGGATAGCCCTCTGCCAATCCTGCATCATATCTATGAGCAAGCCATCAAATAGGTACATCTCAGGACTTATTATATGCCTCTTGCAAAACCTATAGAATATCTGAGGACTAATTATATGCTACTGCAAAACCTGAAGGAGCATCCCAAGATTGATTGCATGTCTCACAACACCTGTGTACCCTAATATCATATTCATCATCTTTAGATCATCTCATCATTACACCGAGGACAACCTATACACACATAACACAACACTTACATCAATGGCTATGGGAGTCCCAACCTACCACTTTGTTGGACAGGTTCTCAGCACTTACATCATGACCATAGGAGGCTCACCCTACCACCATGTCGGAAAGGTTTTGCACTTACATCCGGCCATGGGAGGCCCAGCTTTACACCATTTCAAAAAGGATCTAGACTTAGATCCGACCATGGGAGGCCTAGCCTTCCACCATGTCGAAATGGCTCAACACTTACATCTGACCATGGGAAGCCCAGTCTTCCACCATGTCGAAAAGTCTATCCACCTAGATCTGACCATCGGAGGCCCAGCTTGCCACCATGTCAGAAAGGATCTACACTTACATAAGACCATGGAAGTCCTAGCCTTACACCATGTTGGAATGGGTTATCACTTACATCCAACTCGGAGAGTCCCATCCTACCACCATGTCAGAAAGTCTCTAGACTTACATCCTACCATGGGAGGCCTAGCCTACCACCATGTTGGAAAGGCTCAACACTTACATCGAGCCATGGGAGGCCCAGCCTTACACCATATTAGAAAGGCTCTCAAACTTATTACTTCCCATTGGAAGAAACCCTAATCTGAAGTACACACTGGAGCTTTAGTTCTCCTCTTTTGGATTCACTTAGCACCATGCAAAACTACATCCTACCAAACCCATACTGGATCTTACATTGGATCTCAAACTGAATAAGCAACCCAAGGTTCTCGTCTTCTTAGTGGCACTACCAATACAAATCAACATAACCATGTAGGTTAGTCTTCTGATTCATATCATACTTGAGCCCATACTCAATTATACCCTTCAAGTACCTCACTGCATGCTTTACAACTAGGTGGGCATGTCTCATATCTATTAGGAATTGGCTCAGGTCATTCACATCAAAACATGTGCATGGTCTTGTACTCTTTAGGAACATTAATGAACAGATCATCTGATGATACATTCCAGAATCAACTGTTTCTAATGAAGCATCACTATATAGCTCCAGTTTCGATGCCATAGGTGTGTCCCTGGTATTGTTTTTCATCATCCTGAACCTTTTTAGTATCTCCACTGCATACTTCCCTTTTCCAACGGAGATTCCATCCACACTCTGCCACACCTGCATGCCCAAAAAGTAATGCATCATATCCAAGTCCTTCATCTCAAAATTGGAAGTATGTATCCTTCTTACATCTTCAATTAGTTCATATTTTCCCGTTAGGAACAGTTCATCGACATATAACAGAAGCATCACAGGTACTCCTCCTTCAACCTTGAAGCAAAGGTTGGAATCCACTTTACTCTTAGTAAATCCTAGATCCATCAGTAATCTATCCATCCTCTCTCTGCCTTTCGTATTCTATGTGTTGAAAGATTATGTACTGGAGTGACAAGTAGCTTCCTCTTCTACTAATATTCTATGTATCCATCTAGGGTCGCTGGATACCAAGATACTCTATCTTGAACTTTTTTAAAAGTTCTTCTCGCACCCATCTTTGAAATTTTCATCCTCTATAGGAAGTCATCTTCAGCCTTGTATCATAGGTTAAGATAGTCATCACTCTAGGTGATCTTCAATCTCTTCATGTATGTGTTATCCCATGGGTTCTTTCTAAGCTTGTAGAAGGCCTTCTTTAATTTGCACACATGAGTCTACCTATCATGTGTCTAAAATCTCAGTGGCTTCAAATGTCTATTTGTAGTCTATGCCTTCTTTTTATGAGAAACCTCATGCTACAAATCTTTCCTTCTATCCCATGATGTTTCCATCTACTGCATGCTATATCTTGTATATCCATATGGAAGACATAGCGAACTTCCCTTTGGGTCTCGATATCGCATCGTAGACATCATCCTTCTTGAGCTAGTCCTCTCCTTCCCTTTCTTCTTGGCTACTTCTTCATAGCTAGAAGGTTCTGCATCAATGATGTCGCTCAACAGTTTCACATAACTACAGTGTGTCTAATGCCTCTTTCTTTCTTTGGAAGTCTCGTCATACTATTCTTCATCTTGGATTATCCTTCATCTACTGTTCTCTTTATATTATTTTGAAGATTTTTATTTCGCTATGTTTTCGTTGGTGGATAAAGCATTAGGTTCCTCTTTTGAACTATCTTTACTTATTGTTTGGAATGAACTACAAGTCAACTTCAACTGTATGATTAGAAACATATCATAATCTACAAAACATATTAATAGTGACTAATATATGTCACATAGCCATGCGATTGTTTCATCTAATGCTACAACATTCATCCTTAACATGTATACATACAATAACTTCTATATGCATTCTACCCTAATGTTGTTAAGAGTGTGCACTACTCCTAATATTCTAGCAAAGAGGTTTTAATCTAGATAAGCAGTAATGTCACATGCCCCAATTTTGCAAAAAAGAGTTTTATTATATTTGAGAAACATTATGTTAAATTTTATGATAAGTTGTAAGTGATGATGAGTGGGGTCAAGAATATTTAATGTAAATTTAGAATATTTTATTTATAAATAAATAAATGAGGATACAACAGCTTAGGAGAGCTGTTAAAAGAGTGTTTAATGGTCAAATTGGTGGAGAAGACTGGGTGGAGAGCAAACTGACATGTGGCAGCATCCTCAAATCACTTCCAAGTGTTGTAGGTGGCAACCTCCCTATATTTGTGGTCATGATTCCCCAAGAAAGTGGAATCAGAGCAGGCGAATCAATTAATGAAAACTGACCCAGAAGACCTAGACATCTTTATAAAAAATCCCATTGAAGAGAGTTGGGGCTGCTCTTTCTAGAGAAGTGATCATTTAGGGTGAATGAATTTACTTCTGAGAAATTCAATGGAGGGGAAACTGAAAAGTGTTTGAGGGGATAAATGCTGATTGATCTAGTTGCAGCTTTTAAGTTGATGATCATATTGCTGAGAGCAGATTGTTTTAGTAAGGTATTGAACTAGTCAAGTGACAAAGGGCTGTGACAGTTGCATTCTCCACCCAATTCTTAGCCAATAAGACCAAGAATAGAGTCGGGGGTCTTGAGGAAGCATTGTTAGAGTGTTCTCTAGGAGATTGGTAGGGAGGAACGACCTCCTAAAGTTGTTGTCGTCTTGTCCTCAATAGGTTCTATGTTATTTTATTTTACTGTTTGAGTCAAATAAATCTTATTTTATTTGCTACATGAATGTTAAAGTTAAGAGTTTGAGAAATGTTAGATTTAGTATTCTTATTTGATTATTTATAGCAATGAAAATGATTTAGGGAAATAATTAAATAGAAAGAAATTAAATTTCTAAGCTGTGTTTTTCCACACCTGGAAACCAGGTCGTACTCTAGCACAGTTAGAATGCTTTAAGTAAATGAAAGAATTATTAAGAGAATGAAAATAGTAGATATGATTTTGTATCTGTAGATAGAAGAGTAAATTTTATTTCAATGTTTAAAATGCAATGAAAAATCAATGTTATGGTTTGTTTGTATTTACTGCTTTACTTAGTTTAACTAAATGAAAATGCAGGTAAAAGAAATAGTAAATTACAGTAATAGAATACTGATAGGAATAAAATTTTATAGGAGATAATAACTAATCTTCAAGAAAGTATATAAACAAGTTATTAACCAAACTATTTTCTTCTTTAAAATTATTAACTTAATCTTAACTATTACTTAATAAAAACTAGCTTAGGGTTTTGTTAACAAAGCCTTTATTTATGAAAAATTAAACAAAGTTCTAGAGTTAACTTTTTATTCTCTACAGAGCTCCAAATAATTATAAATTATAGAGTAGTAAATAAAAATAAATGTAATATAAATAATAATAAAAATAAACTGAGAATTACATTTATAGGTGCATTTTATTTTTAAAACAAACAGGTTTATAACCCATGAAAAAAAACCTGAGGGTCGAAACCCCTTCGTGTTCGGGTACACAAGGTACTCCCAAAAGACCGAACACCTTCAGCAACCGCTTCACACAAATAGATCACATATCATCACACCGATGTTTATCACATGGTTAAAATCCTTGATTGGTCTATGATCTGTATATAAAGAGCATAGAGTGTCCTTGTCTAGTTGATCAATTATGAGAATCTCATATTTAACTTTCTTTCTTTTGCATAATAAATTTCTCCAAGTAGTTATTTGGCTGGGGCTGTGGACTATTTTCCTCTCAAGGATTTTAACCACGTGAAAAACATCAGTGTGCTGATATGTGATATATTTGTGTGAAGCGGTTGCTGAAGGTGTTCAGCCTTTTGGGAGTACCCTATGTACCCAAACATGGTATTAGAGATTTTATGAAGAGTCGCTTTCGGTTTTGATCAAGATATGGAACCAGTGTTGCCAAAACTTTGGAAGGGTTTCTGGTTCTATATTTTCTATGCATTTATGGCCTGTGGGAGCTATTCCATTGTGTCTAAAGTATCGTTTCCATTTGGAAACAGTTTTCGTTTCAACGAAAATCGTTTTCGTTTGTTCTAGAAACACCCATTTCGGCAAATCTAAATGTATAATGGTACAGTGACGGATTTGTTTTATTTTTTTCAAAATATCTCATATTTTATCATTCTTATTATTAGATATTTTTTATTTTAGTCTCGGACTGTTGCCTTCCCTGGCTGCATATGCTCTTTGCCGTGCACCTGGCACGATTGCAGCGATACAGAAACAGTGAGGGAATTTTTTTTTTGTCTTCTCGACAACGTATGATCTTTGCCGTGCACCTTGTGTGATCACAACAAATCCGAAACAACGAGAAAACTTTAAAATGTATACTTTCCGAGTAAGCTAACCAAGATCTAACCCCATTGTGTGGAAAAAGTTTTTTTGTTTTTGTTTTTCGTTTTTTGTGTAATTCATAGGGAAATAAAGCAAGCACAAAGAATGAGAGAGAAGAGAAAAAAAAAGGCCCCCTTCCTTTTTCCATACTTTTACATACCTTATAAATTTAACTCACTTGGTCCAAAGTTGCTTTACTCCTTGATAAGTCTTGAGTTCAAGTCTTATCAAGCTATTTTTTAGTGTATGAAATTTATATTCTCAAGTTACTTTATTGTAAAAGTGTATCTCACATAAATAAAATACAATAAAAAAGTGAGTCACTTAAGTCTTTAATTTATTGCCGCACTATTTAAAAGTCACATTATTGTAAAAGTGAATATCACTTATTCTACAAAAGTGATTCACTTCAAAGCAACTTTATTGTAAAGTGATTGTCAAAAGTTGATCTTGGGAAGAGGGGGATTCCTTTTCTTTAGCTGGTCAAGTTAACATTTGCCACGTCACTATTGGGGACATCTTCAACATTTTCTTTGATCGAGAATAACTTCATCATCTAGAATCAGTTTTCAATGCCATTTTTTTAAAACCGCATATTTTTTCAAACTCTTTGCATCCAAACAGCTAGTTTCCGTTCTTTCAGCCATTAGTTTATACTACGCCCACTCCTTGTGATATTATAGTTACAAGTTCTAACTATTTCTCATGGAAATATCGTATGGAAGATGTCCTACGAAGTAGGGGACTTTTCAAGATAACCACATATCTAAAATTGATGAACTTGATAAAGCTTGGGAAAATTTGGAATCTGTGTTTGATAAACACAATGAAATTCGGGGTCATCAACTCAAGAATGAGTTGATTTACTTCAATTCAAATTATTTTTCATGCATTCAAGACTATTTATCTAAGTATAAAACTCGTAGACTCTTATGTGTAGAATGCAAGATTAAGAAAGAAGACAAACAAGGTATTTATCATATTCTTTCCAAACTTGGACCCGCATATTCTATTTTTGTATCTACATTCTACTCCATGAAAGAATCCTTGACTGTAGCTAGCTGTCAAGAGCCTAGTCTTAAATCTTTTTGTGATTCCTTAGTTAGAGAGAAAGATAAGCTCATTCATCTTGGAATAATTAACAATGTAGATACATCTAGGAGAGCCTTATTGTCCCAACAGAAAGAAAAGTCCAAGCCCCACAAGAAACAGAATTTTGCAATAATAAGAAAAACAACAAGGGTCCCAAACCCTCTCAATCAGCTCCTTCATTCAAAAATGACAAAGGATCCAAGCAAAAAGGAAATAATACTGAGCATCATTGCAATTTTTGTGGGAAAGATAATCATGATGAATCTAAGTGTTTTAAGAAGATGGCAGCCTTGGAAGTAGCAACGAAGAAGCACCACATAAGCCTAGATTCGTCTTCAGAATCTACCTCTTATGGACATGCACTTTGTGCTTCTAGTTACTCTTATATTGCATCTTCTTCTTCTACTTCAATTGAATGACTAATTGATTCTAGACGATCTTATCATAAGGATAAGGATAAAGCCATATTTTCTACTATGCATGAATGTAACACCAAACAAATATTTGTTGGTGATGATAGATCTCTAAGTGTTGTAGGTTTTGGAACAGTTCCAGTAGAAAATGGTCATTTCAATGGTGTACTATGTGTTCCAAAAATTTCTTGCAATTTGTTATTAGTCTATCAAATTACTCATTCAGGTGAAGCTAAAACTATGATATTTACACCTCACCAAGTTGTAATCAAGGATTTTAAAAATCCTCAAAATATGCTTGCTACTGGACCTGTTGATGATATTACCAGGTTGTAAAAATTTAACAACTTTGGGTCATCACCTTTTCCTTTAGTTTTTGTTGCTCATAGTGATAACTTGAGCAAACTTTGGCATGAGTGATTTGGTCACTTAAATTATCACTCATTCCAACAACTATGTAAAGACAATCTGGTGACTGGTCTTCTACTGGTATCTTGCAAGGATGGTGTTTGTTCTAGTTGTGTACTCAGGAAACATCATCGAGACATTTTTGACAAATGTGCCTCTTAGCACGTCTCGGTTCCCTTGGAGCTTGTGCATAGTGACTTGTGTGGCCCTCTTCCATTTGCTTCCTTTTCTGGTTTCAAATATTTTTTAAATTTCATTGATGACTACTCCAGACGCACTTGGGTTTACTTCCTAAAACTTAAGAGATAAGTACTTAACATGTTCTTGGCCTACAAGGCGCTTGTTGAAAAACAATCTGGTCATCAAATTATTAAGTTAAGATTTGACAATGTAGGAGAATATGTTAACAACAAGTTCACTACTTTTTGCACTGAACAACGAATCCAACAACAACACAATGTTCCATATACACCAAAACAAAATGGTGTAGTTCAACGAAAGAACCGCACTTTAAAAGAAATGGCTAATTGTATGATCCAATCTAAGGGACTAAGTCTTCAATATTGGGCTGAGGCAATAAATTGTGCAAATTACATAGTTAATCGCACACCCACTAAAATTTTATAGGGTATAACACCAGAAGAAGGATGGAGTAAAATTAAACCAGATGTAAGTCACTTTCGTGTGTTTGGTTGTGAAGTATGGTCTTAAATTCCGAATGAAAAAGAGAAAGCATTACTGCCTAAAAGTGAAAAGTACATATTTGTTGGATATTCTAAAGATGTAAAAGGTTATAGACTTCTTCAGCAACGTCATCAGGATATAATCATTAGAAGAGATGTTAAATTTGATGAAAATATCTTAGCCTATGAGCCTAACTTGGTGGGTGTGGCATCTTTGGCCTGCGAGCCTGATTCAATGATTGTGCCTTCTTCTTATTCTTCTCCTTCTTCCAGCTTCCTTGACAGGTTTCCAACTCCAGTTTCTAATGATGACAGTGAGGATGAAAATCCACCTCTGCCTACTCATGTTCCTCCAATTGCACCAGCACCAATACTTCCTCGATGGGTCTGTTCAACATGTGAAACAACTGGTGATCTTTCTGGTGATCCTAGATATCAATTTCGAACATGTTCTCAGTTTCAGTGGGCCTCTTCTCTTTTGGATCAAATTTCCAAGAATCATGATCCAGAAACTTTTGTAGAAGCTTCAGGAAATCCAGATTTGGATGCATCTATGGATGAAGAATATCGTTCCTTAATGGAAAAGTATACTTGGGATCTCATTCTTCTTCCAAAAGGAATAAAACTTTTCAGATGTAAATGTAGAAATTCAGGCCTGCAGTAGATTAATTTCACCCACAACAATTAACAATTGATCATGCAAAATTATCAACAATGGAGACTGAATATGCAGCTGTAACAAAAAATTATATTAACTGAGTGTAGAATAGCCAACCCTGTAATAACATAGGCTGATGAATATATAGAATACATGAGCAAATCGAATGCATAAGGAAACATTCAAAACTAGCATAAAGCAGGCTTACCCAAAATAGGCAAATCCCCCATAGGTGTAAAACGCTGATCCCAAATCTATCAAGGACCCCACGAATTAGCAAGGGTGCATAGGCAAGCTAAAGAGTGGTCAAATGGCAGCTCATACATGCTTTTGCATGGAGGAAAGAGTGGAGGAGGAAGAGGCAACAAAGCTGATTCACCTCACCTAGTCTTGCTTTCCTATGTGCCTTAAAACACTGAAAAAGCAGGGTATAAAGCAGAAAAATGAGATAGGCACCTAGGAGGCCAGGAATAAATTAGATTTGATTCCTAAGGATTTCCCAAGTGCTACATGAGTCAATAATGGCAATTTTGACCTCTATGGATAGGCAATTAGCAACTTGCACATGGTGGGACTCATGGACTAGGCAAATAAGACAAAAACAAATGAATTAATGTCTAAGTGGGTAAATACTATGGGTTGATTATTCTAACACCCCCCCTTAAGCCTGAATTTATGAGTAATAAATCAAAAATATAGGGCCTAGCAACATGGCTTAGTCACCCTTTTACATACTGCGAGTCCATATGAAACAAGGAAAGAGGCAAAACCAACTTGGAAAAATCCTCCCTTAAACATGGACTGTAAAACAAAATTGTAGAATCTTGTCTCCACTCATGCTTTGACAGCATGATCAGCAATCCCCAGCAGTGATTTGATATTGCTGAAGGTCTTCTCACAAAATGATTTTGTGAAGATGTCAGCTACTTGTTCTTAAGATGAGCAGAAGAGTAGATGAATGGTGCCATCACGCACAAGCACTCTGATGTAGTGCATGTGAATCTCAATGTGTCTGGTTCTCTGCTTCTGAAATGGATCCTTGCAGATTTGAATGGTACTCTGGTTATCACAGTATATGGTAGTTGAGTACTCAGGTTCGAAACCACACTCTCCAAGTAAACCCTGCAACCATAAACACTGAGTTGCTGCATTGACAACTCCTCTGTACTCAGCTTCTGTATATGAGAGTGCAATGGCACTCTGTTTCTTGCTTGACCAGCTGATTGGCCCTTCTGCAAGCATGAACACATAACCTGAAGTGGACTTCCTGTCAGTGCTATCACCTGCCCAATCACTGTCAGTAAAACCAATTAACTCAAGGTCAGAATTGGCCTTATAGAAAATCCCATGTGTCCTTGTTCCTTAAACAAAGCTAAGGATCCTCTTTGCTGCTTTCCAATGGATCTTATGGGGCTGATCCATGAATCTAGAAGCAACACTGACTGCATAACAAACATCAAGTTGAGTATGTTTCAAATACAATAAACATCCAATCAACTGTCTATACAAAGTGTTGTTTACCATCGGTGGAGAATCATCTTCCTCCAGCTTCACTCCTAAAAGGAAAGGAGTTTTGCTTGCTTTGCAATATTGCATTCTGAATTTGATCAGCAAATCCAAGGCATGTTTGGACTGGTGCACCTTGATTCCAGATTTGGTTTGAGCAATCTCAAGCCCCAGAAATTGACTTAAGAGCCCCAAATCTGTCATGGAGAAGGCTTGGTTCATAGCTCCTTTTAGGGAAGCAATCTCAGCTTGTGAGCTTCCTGTAATGAGGAGGTCATCAACATATAACACAATGATCATTAATGAACCATTAATTACCTTCAGATAGACATTCGAATTAGATTTTCACCGAACGAAATTCAGAGATAGCAAGAAGCTATCTATCTTGGCATACCAAGCCCCGGGGGCTTGCTTTAGCCCATACAATGACTTTCTCAACCTGCACACAAGAGAATGGTCAGTAGAAAAACCTTGGGGCTGCTGCATATATATCTCCTCAGTGAGATCACCATTCAGAAAGGCACATTTTACATCCATATGATGTACCTCCCATTGCCTTGATGCTGCAATGGCTAGAGCTAGCCTGATTGAATCCATCTTTGCCACTGGGGCAAAATTCTCATTGTAATCGATGCCATGAACCTGTGAGTAGCCTTTAGCTACCAATCTAGCCTTGTACTTCAGTGGTGAACCATCAGCAGTAAATTTGGTCTTATAGACCCACTTACACTGTACTAGTTTTCTCCCTGGAGGAAGATCCACTAGCTCCCATGTGTTGCTCTTTTGTAGCGAGTTGAACTCCTCATTCATGGCAGCTTGCCATATTGGATCTACTACTTCTTCTTCATATGTTTGAGGATCAGACTCCACCATCAAATATCATTTTTCAGCAAACTCAGGATCCTTCATGCACAGACCACTCTCAAATTGAGATCTAGTCCTCCTTGGGTCATTGGGATCCCCAGCTAGCTCACCTGCTGCATGTATTGTCTTGGATGCCCATTTAGGCCTTGTGGGGCTGTTTGGGTCTGCAATAAACTCATCTCCATTAGAAAAATCAGAATTAGCATGTTCAACAAACTTTTTAATTACTTCTTGAGGTTCAGGTGGTGAAGAGGCTTCACCAATCTCCACTTCTTCAAGGGGTTCTTCTTCAAACTGAACACCCCTTTCAATAAAGGATTTGTTTGTGCTCAAGTTTATCAACTTGTACCCTTTTGAATATTCAGAGTATCCCACAAAAATACACTCTTGTCTTTGGGGCTGTAAAGCCTTCCTCTTCTCTGTCGGGATTCTAGCCCATGCCTTTGAGCCAAAAATCCTGAAATGGGTCACATCTGGCTTGTGCCCACTCCATGCTTCGAAGGGAGTCATGCCATCCAACTGTTTGTGAGGCACCCTATTCTAAATATAGGATGAACATTTGATCGCTTCGGCCCAGTACTTTGGTGGCAAATTTTTGGCCTCCATCATGCATGTTGCCATCTCCTTCAGTGATCTGTTCTTCCTCTCTACAACACCATTTTGCTGTGGTGTGTAGGGGATAGAATGCTGCATCTGAATACCTGCATCTGCACAATAGTTAATAAACTCATTCTTGACATACTCACCACCATTTTCATATCTGAGTGCTTTGAGTTTTCTTCCACACTGGTTTTCAACCAAAGCCTTGAAGACTTTGAATAGGCCAAAAAATTCTAACTTGTGTTTCATGAAGTGAACCCAACAATACCTGGAGAAATCATCAATAAAGGTCAATGCATATTTGGCTTGACTCATGAACATATGAGGGAATGGGCCAGCAACATCACTGTGAATCAGCTCGAGGGGTGCAGAGGTTCTCTCATGGCTGGCTTTCTCAAATTTGTGCTCTGGGTGTTTTCCTAGGATATAGCCTTGGCAGAATCCTTTGGAAATTTTTATCTTGGGCAACCCTATGACCATATCTTTCTCACTAAGATCAGATAAATACTTGTAATTTAAATGGACAAATATTTCATGCCATAGCTTGCTAGCTTCATTAGCATGTATAAGAAGAGCAGAGGGGTTTGAGTAAGGCAGGAAGTGTGAAAACATGTATACCTTTTGGGCATGATTCGCTACTCCTTTTGCAATGATTATTCCACTTGATATTTTTGTGATCTCAACTACATCTGGTGAGAATATGAATTTCTTAGGAGACCCATTGTGGGTCATCTGGTACACTAACAGAAGGTTGGAGGCGAGACCAGGGACATACAACACATTGTTGAAGTTACCATGATCAAGATATATCCTTCCTTTGCCTTTACTTTCAGTGAGAGAGTCATCTCCCAGTACAATAGATGGTCCTTTCGACTTGTCCAGTGAGGAGAAGGCATCCTTAGTAGAAACCATGTGTCTTGAAGCTCCAGAATCTATGATAAAACTGGGTGAGCTTGATGTGCCAGCAACTAGAGCATGAACTCTCTCTCTGTCATCAGAACTTGATTCTCCTTCTCTCTTCTTTGAGCCTTCTGGAAGGGAGATGCCATTCTTCTCCAACAGTTGAGTTAAAATATCTATCTACTTTTTCATACAAGAGATTTCAGTATGATTTCCCTTATTGTAGTATGAGCACTTGTTCATATCACCTTTGTTTTTCTTCTTCTGGGTATTTTTCTTGGGACCTTGCTGATCCTCTGGAGATTGCTTCTTGTCTCTTCCTTTCTCAGGTGGCTTTTTAGCTTTCTCTTTGCTTTTTGAATCCACCCTCGAATCTCCAGCAACCGGAGCTTGGTCTTTGGAAGGTTTGATGGTGCCCATCATCACCAGCTTGTCTTGTTCCTGTGTGAGAGATTCCATGAAATCTGCAAGGCTAGGCATCTTCCAGGTTTGAGCTGTGAGTTTTGTGGCATAGAAGGTCGAAACAAAGACTGAGTAGTTAGGTCCTAGCTTCGAGAGGATGGCCAACACGAGCTGATCATCTTTCTTTTCGATACCACACTGCTTCAGCTGCAAAACTAGTGCTTTGAACTTGGAGAAATATAGCTGCAGGGATTCAAAGCTACTGGGACTCAGAGAAATCAGCTCATTCTTAATCTGATGTCCCCTCATCTCATCTATCTTTCCAAAAATATCACATATCTTCTCCCATACTTGATCTGGTGAAGTCAATCCATCGATATGGAAAAGGAGGTCTCGGGAAATACTGAGACATAGGAGGCCATAGGCCTCATCTCTTCGATTGTGCCATTTTATCTTCTCTATAGCAGCATTGGGCTCTGCTTCTGTAGCCATAGTCACCCTGTAGAGGCATTTTTCTCTCAACAAGATCTCCATCTCTGCTTTTCATTCAAAATAGTTGAAGGGAGTGAGGATAGTTTTCTGTGAATCCATAGCTTTAGAAAATCTGTCCTGGCTGTCAATAGAAGGCTCCCAGTCTTGATGTCGAACCTGCAAAACAATTTTTGAAGGAGAGTAACAACCTACAATGGCTCTGATACCATGTAGAAATTCAGGCCTGCAGTAGATTAATTTCACCCACAACAATTAACAATTGATCATGCAAAATTATCAACAATGGAGATTGAATATGGAGCTGTAACACAAAATTATATTAACTAAGTGTACAATAGCCAACCCTGTAATAACATAGGCTGCTGAATATATAGAATACATGAGCAAATTGAATGCATAAGGAAGCATCCAAAACTAGCATAAAGCAGGCTTACCCAAAATAGGCAAATCCCCCATAGGTGTAAAAAGCTGATCCCAAATCTATCAAGGACCCCATGAATTAGCAAGGGCGCATAGGCAAGCTAAAGAGTGGTCAAATGGCAGCTCATAAATGCTTTTTCATAGAGGAAAGAGTGGAGGAGGAAGAGGCAACAAAGCTAATTCACCTCACCTAGTCTTGCTTTCCTATGTGCCTTAAAACACTGAAAAAGCAGGGTATAAAGCAGAAAAAGAAGATAGGCACCTAGGAGGCCAGGAATAAAGCAGATTTGATTCCTAAGGATTTCCCAAGTGCTACATGAGTCAATAATGGCAAGTTTGACCTCTATGGATAGGCAATTAGCAACTTGCACATGGTGGGACTCATGGACTAGGCAAATAAGACAAAAATAAATGAATTAATGTCTAAGTGGGTAAATACTATGGGTTGATTATTCTAACATTAAATGGGTCTATAGAACTAAGTATGCATCAGATGGAAGTGTTGAAAGACTTAAGGCAATGTCAGTTTCCAAAGGTTTTTCCCAAGTTGAAGGGATTAACTACAATGAAACCTTTGCTTTTGTAGAAAAAATGAACTCCATCCACCTTGTTCTTTCCCTTACAGCCTTGCATAACTGGGAATTCCATCAAATGGATGTCATGTATGCCTTCTTACATGGTGATTTACATGAGGAAATTTACATGGAACAACCTTTTGGATATGTTAAGAATAACTCTAGCCTTGTTTGTCTCCTTAAGAAATCCTTATATGGCCTTAAGAAAGCTCCTAGAGCTTGGTATGCCAAAATGGATAGCTTTCTCCTTGACACTGGTTTTTCTAGATGCTATTTTGACCCCAACATCTATACCAAGAAAGTAGGAAACCATCTCATCATACTTGTTCTTTATGTTGATGATCTTATCCTTACTGGTAGTAACCCTAAACTTATAACCCATGTGAAATCCAGTCTTAATAAAAATTTGGAAATGTTAGAATTAGGACATTTGCATTACTTTCTTGGTCTCCAAATCTTGTAAACCGAAGAAGGAATATTTATTTCCCAGTATAAGTATGCTTGTGACCTTCTTCATCACTTCCACATGGAATATTGTAAACCAGCCCCTTCTCCCTTCCAGTCTGGAGTCAAACTTTCAGCCTCTTGTACTTCCCCTAAAGTATATGCCAGCTTGTATCGTTAGGTTGCTGGTAGTCTTTTATACTTGACTCATTCCCGTCTTGACCTTTCCTTTGTCGTTGGTCGTGTTACCTGTTATATGCAAACTCCTCATGAAAGTCACTGGAAAGTAGCGAAAAGAATACTTCGATATATTTGAGGTACAATTGAGTTTGGGATTCATTACAGTACATGGGGGAAACCTTTGTTGGTCGGTTTCACTGATTCAGATTGGGCCGATGATCCTGATGATCGAAAGTCTACTGCAGGTTATGTTTTTAGTCCGGGATTTGGACCTGTCACTTGGGATTGTAAGAAACAACAAGCTCTTTCTCTTTCTTCAGCAGAAGCATAATATCAAGCCACAGCTAATGCTAGTCAGGAAGCTTTATGCCTTCGACATATCCTTTTAGATTTTGGATTCGAGCAGCAGTAGCCTACTCCACTTTGGTGTGACAATCAAAGTGCCATCAAGCTTGCCAAAGATCTAGTTCTACATCAACACAGCAAACACATTGAGCTACACATGCACTTCATCAGAAATCATGTTCATGATTGTGTTATTGAAGTGCTCTATTACCCTACAGATGATCATGTTGCAGACATCTTTACCAAGTCTCTTATAGAAGTGAAGTTTTCTAAACTTCAATCTATGTTAGGAGTTCATGAATGTGTCCTTAAGTGGGGATAGGCTCTGATGCCTCCTTCCTTCTCCTAATAGTGTCACTTTTGTAAATCCTTCAATCCTATCCCAATTTGTTCTTAAGGGGGGATGTTAGGATATTTAGACACTTAGGATTTAGTTAAGATCAACTTGTGTAATATATCTGTTAGGTAAAAGTGTGTTTATTTAGTATGCATTAGTATGCATTTGTAAATATTTTAATCTGACGGTCATGATATGTTCTAGACATGGAGTGATCCAACGGTTCAACTTCTCTTAGATCATACCTACCATTGATCCATGGTTTAACACCCGATTGGTGTATGATCTCTATTTAAAGAGGATAGAGGGTCCTTGGCTAGTTGATCGATTATGAGAAGCTCATATGTAACTTTCTTTCTTTTGCATAGTAAATTGCTCAAGGTAGATATTTGGATGGGGCCATGGACTGTTTCCCTCTCGAGGTTTTTAACCATGTGACAAACATCAGTGTGTTGATCTATGATCTATTTGTGTGAAGCAGTTGCTAAAGGTGTTCGGTCTTTTGGGAGTGTCCTGTGTACCTAAACACTTCGACCATTATTTTCACATACAAATTAATAATGTATAAAATACATCTAGTTACATTTCTAACTAAGAATTAAAATAACAAGTAAACTATAAACTATGTATTAGACTGACTACAATCTTATTCTTGAAAAAAAAATGTATTTATATATCTTTTATCAATATATCAAATACTTCATTAACAGTCCACATGTGAAAGTAAAACTGGAACCAATGAGAACCACGCTCAAATATTTAAATAAAATAAAAACATTTACACAAGGGTTCTTTCCAATAAACCCTAACTAATATACTTTCTGGACTCATAGTGTAAAACCTATGAATTTTACATTATGACTGTTCCATAGTCTTCATCTTAAAACTATTCGCTTATATATGTTTATCATTAACAGTAAATTACTTAACTAACATATGAAGAAGAAAAACCCTATTTACAATATTATCATTTAAAAGATCGATTGGAACAAACTAGAGTAAATAAAACAGGAGTCATTTAAAAACCATGCATACATGAAAAACCTTTTTTTATCCTAAAACCAGAGTATTATATTACCAAGTCATAAGGCTGAAATTTTTTTACATAACCAAAGAAACTACATACATATCATGTCTTATGAGTCGGAGCTACCCAGCAACACGCAAGGGTTTTAAAAACAAAAACTGAGTAATAAAAAAATAGGCATTTAAACCAGTGAAGGAACCGAAGCCATGCTTCCTTCCAATAGTAAATTCCTTCCAACAACCATTGCAAGTAGGGAGATGCCCTGACAAGACCAGGGTTTACCCGTTTGCAATCCATGAAGTTAACCAATGCTAGAGAGGTTTCCTTCAAGTCTGAAGCCGTGATTGTAACCTGCAAGAACAAGACTGAATTCAATAGTTAGAAATTTTATTCATGGTATTAAAACCTTATCTAGAAAGTATTGAAATGGATGATTGAAGGGTAAGCTTATTACCTACAAATAAGAAGTTTAGAGCTGAGAAGTAAAATAGACCAGTTCGAGTAAACTGCACCAAGAAGAAACCCAACCCTCATGCCAATGATTTGACAAAGGTAGCGAGGTTATTATTCTAGATTTCACTGACCCTAGAGCAAGTCAGAAGTAGAGACAAGGGTAACACTTCTTTCTAGTTCTCAAGCTGCTGACATAGTTAAGAAACCACTCTCACCATGTTCCAATAACACATAGAAGAAACTATTGTTACCAACTACAAATCCCTTAATACTTTCCCGAGAATGCAGTAACATACTGCTTACAGCAGATCTAGCAAATGATGAACTAGCGGGGCTCTCATTGCTGCAAAGAAACTCTCACATTGCAACGCCAAACCCTCGAAAGATAATGAAGAGCATAGGGTTTCTATGTGAGTTTTTAAATCAACCAATGCATGGCGAAGACTCATCCACGTGCTTGTTGAAGATTTTAATCAAAAGTGGGTCGATCCCTATAGTCAAACTTATGCTGTCATGTGAAAACACATATCATTGTCAATCATATATACTATGCAACTAGTAATATTGTTTTGTATTAAATCAATTCTTATCATTTGCATTTTGATAACATTACAATCAATCAATTGTAAAAGCGTATGTATGTATATATATATATATATATATATATATATTGTTATCATTTTCATTTTAATAACATTAAAATCAATCATTTGTAAAAGTTTATATGTTGTGATCAATATTGGAGTTTATGCCTTTGACCTATAGTCGGTAGCACTTGTAATTGCTCTTCATACAAACCTTGTGCTAAATGATTGATGCTATGTTTTAGAACTATTGTTAAGTAAAAATAAAGCTGGTAAGGTAAATTATTTATAGTTTAACTTTATGGAGGTGGTTTTTAGGTAGTATTTCTACCCTAGTATAATTCTTACAATTACATAAGGTCTAAATTGCGATGGTTTAAACCGTTCTTAGGGGTTAGTGTCCTTGTTGTATTCTATGAAGGACCAAGCTTATATTAAATCAAATCCTTAAATAGACTACACCATGATAATTTACATGTAGTAAGACTACCTAAGGATAAAGGTAAAATTACTTAGTAACAATATTAGCGATATGGTGATGTAATATTACAATAACACATGTTGCATGGGGATAACCTGGAAATTGAAATTTATAGCTTGATGACTAGTAGTGCAAGTAGACAATCATAACTGTATACAAATGAACAGATTGATGCTCATCTTTGCTAAAGAAGATTTAAATGTAATCTATTTTGTAAATGTTTCTTTGAGGATCATAGGATTATAATCATGCTTTCAAAACAGTACATGGAGTATTAAACGTATTAATAGCAGTAAAAACATACTACAGTAAGAGTGTTGCTATGTTAAATTATGAGCCCTATGCTCATCAATAGATTCTGTAAGTGGATAGGTATGATAACAATAGCAAGAAACTTAAACAGAACTCATTTTGGAAAATATATCCAGAAACAGACATAGATCCAAAAACAACAAAGGAAGGTACTTTACCTCATCATAGCCTTGCCTTCTATTAATCAATTTATGCTCTAGCATTTTACTATGATAAAGAATTACTTCTTCACTTGACGTGAAAATAAACTCCTACTTGTTCAAAAATTTACCTACTAAACCTATAAGAATCAGAAATCCAGCTGAGTTAGCAGTTGCTAAGTAAGCCCCAGTTTAGAACATAGCTTCTCACCTACTTGACAAAAATAAATCATCAGTACAGCTAGAAGCAACTGAATGCAAGTCATTTATATAACTTATCAAAAATAAAATGGTTTTGGTTTTTATGTGTTTGAATTTTAATCACAACATATTGTTAACTGTTTCATTTTCTGCTAACCGCTAGCAGTTATTAAACCGCGACTGTAGACATTTTATATTAATTTAAAAATTTTAAATTTTTGTTAAATTTTGGGGTTATGAAAAGTAACATAATGTTGTACAACGTACTTGACTTCTTACCCATCAGCTGCAATTAATTAGTATAAATGTGAATACTCAAACATTCATAACACATCAAGTGAGTATAAACAAATTCATGAAGAAACAATATCATGAAATGACAATTGAATACTTATCTTTATTTGTTTCGTGGGTATAATCATGCTTGATCCTTCAGCTTTGTAATCTTCTTCAGTCATAATAGCATCATTTCTTATCCAAATGCTAAGATGGATAATAGGTTCTTCAAGAAGTGTGTCCTTCATATTCTTCATCGCTTGAGGGATCTTCTTTGAATTGTAAGAGCTTGATATTCAGTTCCTCCCATATTCTCTTCTCTTATTATGAGTCAAGATTCTTCTTGTGTGCACTCTTCCCGAATTCTATTGAAGGTAATCACTTCCTTTTGACAGAGATTCCTCAAATGAATGAATCCCATGATCTAGGGAGGCTATTCAAGGTGGTATTAATAATATCTTATTCTTCTTAAATTGCTTCGGCATAGCATCCAACACTTCCTTTTGGTGTCTTCAAGGATGGTACATGAGGGAGGATATGATATTTAATATACTCTACAATTATTCTCTTGGCTCTAGCGTTAACCTGATCTTCCTCTCTCTCTTACAACTTCTTTACTGAAATACAGATCAAGTCAATTTCTTCAAGGATCATGGAGGTCCTATACTTTCATACTCGGAATTTGTCAGCTTCACCAAGATTTTCATCAAACAAGGTGTGATTAGTCATTTTGAAATGAGAACCTCAAATTTAAAAAGAAAAAATATAGATCTTACTGATTTGAGGTTTCCATCATGTATCCAAAGTTGGTTGATCTAGGGTTCATAAGAAAAACAATAATTTTAAAAATTTTGAAATTCAAACGTGTGATTGGATTGAAAGAATGGTCTCTTTAGGGTGAGTTGTTCAATGTACTCCTTTTCTGAAAATAATGGAGGGAAGCTCCCGGAACAAGAAGCCCTAGTTTTCCAATTTCTTCTGCATAAATGACTGATATTGATTCTACTGTATATCAAAATTTTTGGATCCTTAAATTCTAAAACTTCTCATTGTGATAGCCTAATAAGTCTTATTTCCAATCCCATAGGTTGGAGAAGAAAGGTATTATCAAAGTTGGCCTTATTCAAATTCTCCCAAGATGACTGTTTTGGGGAATATTTAGGATAGAAAACTTTTAATTACTTCCATGTTTCATTGTTTCACATTATGGGTCTGAAAAACTTACCACTTAAACTAAATTTAATCCCCTACCTATAACATCTTACGGACTTTCATTTGTACCTTCCTAGACCAAGATATAGCAAATATTCTTAGGTAACCTATTAATGACTATATTTTTTAGGAGGATGGAACCTTGATTTGGAGGAACCATATCTCCTAAAGTATAGTGAATATCTGGCTGACACTTTTACAAAATATACAAAATGAATTGTTGTTCATCCTGTAAATTTTTTTATTTATGAACTATCTCCAATATTTTTTTATGGCGAAAGTTCTAGAATGACTAAATTCAGTCTTCTAGGGTTTTCATGCATGAAACCTTAATTTCTATTAGTTGTCATTGTAGTTGTATTTTGGTTGCATACTGAAACTTTTGTGATTCAGAAACTGCTACCACCAACGAATGCGCCCTAGTGAGGCAAGTTATCCTATCCCTCCTTTCTTGATGATCTGTGGAGAAAACATCTATAACTAGGAAGCCCTAGTTCCTCCAGCTACACAGTGCCTTCTTTTAGAAAGGCTTTGATACCATGTTAGATTTTCTTAATATCTGATTAGATTATCTAGGATCTTTATTTGAAAGAAACACAAGTGGAGGTTGTATGCAAGAAGTTGGGGGACCTTTTAGATGCAATGCTACTTTTAGGAAACACACTCATGATACAAGAAAACACAATGCACTCATGTTATGTAATGCTTGGTTTGTTAAGCTTGATCATGGCATGTCATATGAAACGTAGGTTAGGAAAATAAAAATGCGCACGTGTTTCATAGTTACAAAACATGTATGCATTATGGAGAATCAAAACACACACACATGATGGAGAGGCAAAACACACACACGCTTTGGAGAACCAAAACACGAATGCATTTTAGAGAAGCATAACACACATGTGTTATGGAGAACAACAAAAAAATGGTTTTAGTGCATGGCTAGGGAAATGAATAAAAAAATTAGTTGGCATCATCAAGAACAACATCTCAAACAACCATGTCTAACCTCACAATTGCATAATTTTTATTTGTATTGTAATATGGACACCATTAGGAGGTTCTAAGAACCAAGTACGGGTCATAGTCCCTTCACCATGATTGAGGGAGAAAACTCAATACTTATGTCTTAAAGGTAGATTTTAAGGCTTAAGGTACATGAACAAGGCATTGCACCTGCACATAGGACCTTCACATGTGATATTTTTCATCAAAGAGAGAATATACAGTGCATTAGAATTCTCTTAGAAATAGAAACGTATTCGTAGACATGGTTGGAAGAAGAAACCTAGTCCTTGGGCCTTAAAGGAATCCTATAGACATATATGACCAAGAACAACACCCTGAACAAAGACACATGATATCTTAATGGTATCATCAACCTTTAAATTGGGATATCGCCATGATTAGGATTTTTTTAGCATTAGGTATGGAGGATAAGGTTTTAATCATGGTTGGTACATAAATATTTAATTTAGGTCGTAAACTAGCTTTTAGGGCTCAAGTTCCATGACTGACACCTTGAATCACCATAGATGACCTCTCATGTTGATAGTTTTGTTTTTAATGGGGATATGGGAACCATTAGGGGTTTCTAATACTATGTATGTGTCTCAATATCTTAAATATAATATGGGAGTAAACCTAGGCCTTATCCCTTAGAATATGTTTCTATCCATGTAGAGACAAGAATGATGTGTTGAACAACCTCAGTAGATCCTGCCATGGTTTTATTTACCTTGAAATGGGGATACTAGTGCCATTATAACATTTTTAGCAATAAGTACAGCTTTTAGGCCCCTTCACATGTGTGGGGATGAACATTTGATCCTTAAGACTTAAAGGAAGTTGTTAACCATTGAGGGGCAAAATTGATGCCTCCAACCACCACAAATTCCATTAAAAGTGAATCATTTGAATCTTAATTGGGATATTAATGCAATCATCATTTTTTGAGCACTAGGTATGCATCTCAAGGCCATGGAAATAGTCAAGGGAGGAAACTATCGCCTTAGGTCCTAACTAAAGCTTCTATGCATCCATGGATAGGAAGGATTCTTTAAAAAATCACACATGCCATCTCATAGGTATATTTGCACTATGAATATGGATGCTAGTAGAATTAGGTGGTTTTGAGAAGTAGGTATGGGACCTATCAGACATGTTTGATGGAATACACTCATACCTTAGGCCATAATGGAATATTTTAGGCACCCATGTTAATGAACAATTCCTTGAAGCATCATAGATGACCTACTTAAGGTATTCTTGGTCTCCAAGAAAATATGCACATGCCTTTAAGAGGTTTTGAGCATTAGATGTGGGTATTAAGGCCTCAACATGGTCAATGGAGGAAATACAAGACTTGATCCCTAAATAATATTTCTAGAATCTATGGCTACACATGTGCCATACTCACTATACCTATACTCACTGTCTCTCCTTTCCTTTGTATTTCCATCTCTCTCTATCTCTATGTCTATGTGTGTGTGTCTTTTCCCCTTCTCACACCCTCTCTTTATTGTTCCCCCGTCCCCCTTCTCTCTCCTACACAATCTATCTCTATGTCTATGTGTGTGTGTGTCCCTCCCTCATTCCCCCTCTCTCATAACCTCTATGCACCTTCACTATAACTCCCTCACTATACCTCCCTCCACCACACTCTCTCTCTTTCACTCACCCTTCACCCCTCTCTCTCTATCACTCACCCCTTTATTTCTCTCTCTCTCTCTCTTTGTATGTGTGTGTGTGTGTGTGTATGCTTGTGTCCCTCCCCCTTCTATCTTTATATATCTTTGTGTGTGTGTCACTCCCTCACCCCCCCTCTCTCATAGTCTCTCTCCAAATTCTATATACCTCCCTCACTGTCCCTCCCTCTATATAAATCTCTCTATCATTCAACCTCCCTCCCTATTTATCACTCACCCCTCCCTCCCTCTCTCCTACACAATCCCCCCCCCCTCTCTCTCTCTCTATCTCTCTCACTTCCCATATCTCATAATCTATCTCCACCTTCTATATACCTCTGTCACTATCCTTTCCTCCATATCTCCCTCTCTCTCGCTCTCTCTCTCTTTATTTCTCACCCCTACCGCTCTCCCTTTGTCACTCCCCAATCCCCCTCTCTCCCACATAATATCTCTGTGTGTGTGTGTGTCTCCACTTTTCTCACAAAATCCCTATGTCTCTCCCTCTCTCTCCACCTTCTATTTACCTTCATCTATCAATATCTCCCTCCCTTCTCCCTTACTTGCAAGCCCTTCATTGCATTATTCATCTACATATCCTCTCTCTCTCACTCTAAACTTGTATCCCTCCATCCATATCTATTTTTCACCCTCCCTCTCCATATTTCTCTCTTTCACAACCTCCCTCTCTCTCCATCACCCAACCCTCCATATTTTTTCTTGGATGTCATCATCTCTCTCTCTCTCTCTCTTATACTTCCTTCCTCTATGTTTTCAACTTATCCCTTCTCCTCAACCCCCTACCTCATTATGACCCCTATCTTGTGTTTTATCGCATCACATTCCCATTCTTCAATTTCCCCCTCCTTCACCTCTCCTCCAACACATCCTATTCCTCCTCTAATACTCAATATCCACCTTTCCATTCACCATTCCTCTCTCTCATCAAACGACCACCCATTTAATCCCCTCCACCTTATCCCTCTTCATCACTCAAGTATTATGTATGGCTTCTAAAACTATATGCCTTCAACACCTCTTCTTCTCATTATAATTCTCTCAATCCCCACTCCTCTTCACCCTTGTAACCCATAATGTTCTCATTCCATTCATATTTCTCCACTTGAATTTACAAAATCCTCCTAGGAGCTTCACCCTTCCCCGCCCCCTCTAAACTATTAACCATACTCACTCGAACTTACAACATCCTCCTACGCCCTTGACCCTTCTCCACCCCTTCTCAACAATTAACGATCCCAACTTGAACTTCCAACATATTCCTAGGCCCTTGACCCTTCCCCACCCCCTCTCAACTATTAACCATCCCCACCTGAACTTCCAACATCCTCCTAGGCCCTTAACCCTTCGATACCCCCTCTAAAGTATTATGCATACATTTGATATATTGCATATAAAGCTAGATTTTTAGCTCTACAAAATGCATGCATGTTATAGAACCATGTAACGTGCACGCATTTTGTAGTTCTATAACGCGCATGTGTTTTGTAGTTCTATAATGTGCATGTGTTTTCCAATTATACAAGGGTAGGAAATGTAATTTGAATTTAAACATGCCAATTCACTTGCTCGCATGTCACCAATAGTCCTATGTGTATGGTTTGGAATTTTCTTTGGTAATACAAAATCTATGCTATGATGTATGATAAACCATAGCTAATTGGGAATTTCTTCTAGTTTTTGAAGAAGTTGTTGTGTACACACTCATTACAGTATGCTACACACAATCATTTTTGACAAAATCGTAAACATAAATAGCATTTTTTTCTGCAAATTCTAAATATGTAATTTTTATTAAAAGAGATTATATTTTCCTATTTTTTTTTCAATTTATATTCTTTCCTAATTCATTAAGTCAAAAAACATGGTGTTAGTGTCTTTTCCATAACTTTTTCAATTCTTAATCATTTTAAAAATAAATTATATGGCGCACTAGAAGACACTGACCTCTACATTCTATAAAAAACCCATTTCATGAT
The DNA here is from genome assembly GCA_001517045.1 of Pseudotsuga menziesii. Classification (NCBI taxonomy): domain Eukaryota; kingdom Viridiplantae; phylum Streptophyta; class Pinopsida; order Pinales; family Pinaceae; genus Pseudotsuga; species Pseudotsuga menziesii. The sequence goes on along the minus strand of LPNX010661514.1, from coordinate 9,819 downwards.
TATTTCATTAAGACCTTCAAAGGCTACACCCACAAAACACATACCATTTTCGAGGGGCCCACTTCTCTTAGAGAGACCACAATTACACATGACATGATGTTACACCGAGAACTATTTCTCTAACTTACAACAGAGGTTGTACCTAAAGGTCTAGAGACAATATAAACATCTCGTAAAGGGGTGAAACACATCCCCAATGGGGGTACAACAACATACAGTGATAAAATACATCAGAATATCTTCCAAAGTTACAAATACATCAACACATAATACATTGTATAAACATGAGAAGAATCGTTAATAAATAGTATAACATTTTAGAAATAAGTCATTCATATATTAAGTGATTAAGAGAAGGTCCTAATATTAGTATAGGTGTATCCTACTAGGTTGCTATGCATCTAATTTTATCTTGATTAAAGTATTAATGATAAATATTTATCGTGTAAGAAAGTTGTAAGATAATTATATTGCTCGGTAATGTGATTGCATCATCAAATTTGGGGTTTAGGCAATATCATACTTATAAATAATTAGGGTTGTTGGAGTACTACCTTGTGATGATATAAGCATGAAAGTTGGAATGCCATTGTGTTATGAGAAATACATAATTAGGGATTAGTTGTGATTAATGTATTTAAAAATGTTATGTGTTGGGCCTGGGGAAAGCGCATAGGAAATAAGCACAAGTGAAGAAACGTGCAAGAATTAATATGCAGTGCAAGCATAAGAGAGGAAATCTACGTGGAAAAAGGAAACAATGGACTAGGAAAGCTATGCACAAGAAGGAATAGGCGCAAAAGAGGTCACTTGCATAGAAAAGGGAAACTATGTGGAAGGAAGATACTGCCAGGTAAAGCAGTAGCACAAGTGTAGAATATCAGCCAAAAGCAACAATACGATCATGGGTGCTGAAGTCGGCTTAAGTCGGTAGATGCCACATGAGTGAACACATGTCGTAACTAAGTTTGTTATTGCCTCGTGCCAGGTCATGATCACCACAGTTGTATCCTGAGAGGCCATTGATGGTGACAATTAACAGACTACCTGTATGTAGTTGACCCTCTATGGTCATGTAAAATAGTATAAATATGAGGGATTCAAAAATTATAAGGTTGCTTTTTTGTTGGTTTTTCAATAGTTAGAAGGTTGGATTTCATTGATGTGGGTCGTTGGTTGTTGTTATTTTACTCTTTAGTAGCATAGGAGAGGGAACATCTCTGAGAGAGCAGAGAAAAGTTGTGATATCTGAGTGGTAGAGTAGTTGCAAGTCTGTAGGAGGTAGTCAGAGGTAGTGCAGTAGAAGAGAAGATCTACTAGAGAGGTGCAAATTCTAAAGAGGTCGATCCAGGCTGTGTGCAGATCATTAGATGGTAGCAGTAGATTAGGAGAAATAAGACAGAGAGCATGAGAGCAAAAGAGAGTTTGAGTTGAAATCTAGATCTAGGATAGTCTGTAGTTTGATGTAGACTAAAGGTGCCATATATTTCTCATGCCAGATGAAGAGCGCCTTGTTTTTTTTCCTAGATGGGTTTCCACGTGAATTCTTCTCTATGTTGATGATTACTTGTGTATGTTGTTTATGTTTATGTTCATGCTTATGTTGCGATGCGAGTCATGTTGTGATTGAATGAGTGTCGCATTGTCAATAGAAGTCCGAATGCATTAATAGGTTATTATGCACATCATTTGAATATTATTTTATGCTTATGATGCATTCATTGTTGTGCATCTCTTATATTGTGCTTGTCTATTAGATTTCCTTTATATTTAGTTATGTTTCAAGTAATAAGGTTGAATCTGTGTTGCGACGTTAGTAGTGTATCATAGATATGTGCAATGTGTGCTACAGTTCAATGGAAATGAATCCCTCCTTGTGACTTAATCGAGCTCATTGGTCACGCGCCAAGGGACTATAATCCCTTGACAATCGCGGAAGCATGGTTCCGGTGGTTACCCATCAAAGAGATATCTCAGGTTAGATTGCACCTCCTCTGTGGGTGTTGCTGACGTGACTTATTATGTCGGGCTTCTATCTCAAGTGTTTGTTGGGTTGAAGGGCTACACAGAACTTGGGTTGCATGAGTTAGGAAAAGTGGCCAACAAAGGGTTTCATTTTTGGGACTGTATGGATCAAAACAAGCGAAATGTTGTGGCACCTAACTATGAGTGAAGTTGAGCATTGGCTAGATTCAAAGACATTGATATTAGCATAGAAGGAAAGCGAGGGTTCGTAGCTGAGCCCTGGAAGCTGGTTGCAATGATATCTATATTTGGATATCCATCACATGCTTTTCATAGAATTCCCTATTTTATTGCAAGAGTGGTTGTCGGAGTTAGCAACCCGGTAGACTAACTTCCAACAAACAAGAGTAGTCGAATTGACCGATATGTTGACAAAAGAAGTAGCACAAGTAAGTAACCTTATTTTGAGAGCTATTGATTTTTGGATTGATAGCATATTAGAAGGATATGTTACTGAGTTCGTTGTTGAAGCGATAACCTCGTATAGCGAGGAACATAAACATTTTTTGCAAGGACCTCGAGGAAGGTACCTTATGTATATAAGCCTATGGATTAAAATGATCCTTTATGAAAAGGGTATTTTACAACCCAACGTTTGAGTCGTGCATTCCATGAAAGGGGATATGCTTTGTAAATTTTAGGCATAATATGGAAGGTAGTAAGAAGAAATGTTCCTAGAGATCTTAGAAGATGACTTGGACACTAGATTCTTAATAAGCAGAAGAAGGTTCCGGTTAGGAAAGAGGAGAAAGGTAATAGGAGGGAGGAGAGATAACCTACCCAGAAAATGTGAATATGGATGTGAGTCACACCTAGATGAAGGGTCCTGCAATGAAGAGGAGGAGTATAGCCTGATTTTTGAGAGATCAGAATCAAAAGAGTCTCCAGAGATGCCAAGGATAGGACGCAAATACAACATTCCAAGGAGATCGCCTAAAGTTAGACCTAGAAGTTCCTCACCTAAACTGCGTGCGAATACTAGTAGTCATAGTGTCAAGATGAGTGCACAAGGAATCCCCTCAGTGATCCCAGTAAATCCAACAAATCTTGGGAACCCAATGAACAACCCCAGTGCCACCCTAATGGCAGGGATAGATGTTAGACTACCTGCATTCAATGGGAATGGATCAAAGGATCCATAACATCATTGGTTCATATGCAAGGTGGTATGGACGATGCCATTAGAGGGAATTTCAACTCAAAATGGGCCTCCTAAAAAAATTAATAAAATAATAGTTAAATTAATAAATAATATTCATTAATTTTGGAGGAAGAAAAGAAAAAAACTATTTTTTTGTTTGTATTTTCGACATATCTCCCCATGTTTTTACTCAAATTTCAATCGAGAGAGCTTGTTGGATGTGGAATTAAATTCTCCATCCAATGAGTACCCACTCGTGATACTTTTGACAGACCCCACTACACCAAAAACAAGAAATACCTGAAAAAACATGATGATGATGTCATCATCATGTTTTTTCAGGTATTTCTTGTTTTTTGGGTAGTGGGGTCCATCAAAAGTATGCCGATTGGGTACTCGTTGGATGTAGAATTTAATTCCGCATCCAATGAGCTGTCTCGATCAAAATTTGATTAAAAACAAGAGGAGATATGTCAAAAATACAAACAAAAGAAGTAGTTTTTTTTATGATACCTATCTTCAAATTTATATTAAAAAAGTGTTTAAGACCTATACGGTATTTCAAATTTAAATCAATTTCATTGGCTAACACATGATGACATGGAATTTGAGTTAAATTTAAAATGCCCATTTTGAGTTGAAATTTCCTCTAATTGCCTCGTTAACAATGACGACATCCAAAAAGTGCAAATGATTACGACTCTGCGGGGCCACGCACTGGATTGGTACATGAACTACTATGTATTACCACTCAAGAAGCCACAGAGGAATCTTGAGGAGATTCAACGCACAATGATCTCAGATTTTAGAAAGCCACAATTTGAGTCCCAATGTATAACTGAGATCAAGGATATTCAATAGGCTCTGGCAGATATAGTATGGGACTTTGATCAGTGGTTCACAAAGTTGACGGCCAAAGTAATCTTTTAGATGTCGAACCTGTAGCATAAAGAGTGGTTCATTGCTGCATTATTATCATATATTAGAGGTCCACTCATGCAACAAAATATTGTGACGTAGACGGAGGCACCAGCGTTGGGAATATAGCTAGAGGCTTTTCCTATTGGATATGGAACTATGGGAATTATACAAATTTAGTCACAATTTCCTAATCTGACTATTAATCTACAAGACATAAAAAGAGGAAATGAGGTGTAGGAATACCTATGGTTTACGTGATGTTGGACCAATGGACATACCAAAGATGATTTTCTGGCTTACATGAACTACATCTTGTCTGGTGCACCAAACACATTGAATACCCATGGGCTTCCCTAATGCAACATATGCCAGACTAGAGGACACCGCCACATAGATTGCATGTTCCTGTAGAAGATGGTATGTACCCCATCTAATTTGTATTGTACATTTTCTAGATATGTAAGCCATGATAAAAAATATTTTAGGGCCTACCAAATTATGAGAGAGAATAGATTTATATTTGATGAATATTGAGGAGAAAATAAATATTGAACAGGATCAAGCTCAGTTCCAGGTTGCACCTTAGTTCCAGGATGCACCTGAGTTCTTTCTTGTGAAGCAGTTTTAGGCTATGCCTCAGTTTCATCCTATGCAACAGTTTCATATGGTGCCATAGTTTCAAAATTTAGGCCCATATAACCGATATCAATAACAGTACATGCAACCATAATACCTACTGCAACCACCACAACCTCGGTTGAGGGGGGGTGGCAATTACATGGGACAAGGAGGAGGGGGACTTAGCCGAGGGAGAGGACCAGTGGTATGCTACATTTGTGGAGTGCAGGGCCACTATGCTAGATACTTCCCTGAACCCACGAAGACTTGCTCATATTATAGACACGAGCACAATGTGGAGCAATTTTTGCAACTTATTTATGGATGGTAAGCCTGAACGGTTAGAGTAGCTAACCCAACACCAAATCCTGCACTGAGTTCTCCCAACCTGAATGCTAATGTGAACATACAAATGATAGTTGCAAAACCAAGAGAATCAAGTGTAGTTGTGATAATAAGGGGAGGTGTTGCGATGGGTGCATATCAAGCTACATAGACAGAGGCTATGACATAGGCACAATAGAAGGTGTGGCCCACCATGCATAAGAAAGCACCATTCGAAGTTCAATAGCAGAAGCACATATTCATGGATGTATGCCCAAAGTTTCTCAGAACAGAGTAGCCATCGACCTTAGGCCAAGTGAAATATATGCCTAAGGGATTCCAGAAGATATTCAAGCAATAGACTGCAAGCAAAAATGCAGATAAGGTTAGTAAGCTCAAACCATTCCTATCAAGTTGTTTAGAGCTAATCCAAGACAATGATGCACTTGCATAAGTGGAAGCGCTTATTCAAACGGTTTTGGAATAAGACCCACCAGCAAAGAATGTTAACAGTGTCTAGAAAAAGTTCAAAACAGGACACGAACTCAAGATGTTTGCACAAATTGGTGATTATGACATGGACTATATCATCCTCAACCTGGGATCCAATATTAACATTTTAACATGATAGACATGGGAAATAAGGGGCAAGCTACAGCTAGAATGGTCCCCAATTCAATTAAGGCTTTCTAATCAGGAAAAGATCCTTCCCATTGGTAGACTGAGTCAGATCCAAGTCAACATCGAAGGGTTGCACACTTTTGCAGAATTCGAAGTCATCAACATAGTAGAAGATAATAACCCATATCCCATGCTACTGGGGATTGATTGGGCAATAGTATATCAAACCATTATAAAATTCAAAAGAAGGATCATGTCATTTGAAGATGACGAGATGAGTGTAGGTGCAGCTCTCAACCCATTGGAAGGATAGAGATACGTTGAACCCGTGCTCAACGAAGGGAAATCTAATCACCTTCACAGCCACTATAATGTCACTACCCTTAAAAAGGATTACATTAATCCTAATGAAGATTGTAACCTGAGCTGAAAATGCATGAGTTCTTATACATCAAACTCAAGAGAGGCACTTGAGAACTGGCAGAACTGATTACATGAAGTCTCTATGAGGGGATTTGCTAGGATAACTAAGTCTATACGAAGAGTGGGAACTCAGTCACGACCACTTCCCACATATGAAGGACTTCCTAACTTGGCAACATTCTTGACAGATTTTGAGGAGTTAGTAACGGAGCCACAACGACTATTGTTGTTGGAATTTGCGCTAAAGGATACACATGTGCGATGGTAGGGTAAGCACAAAATCTATATAACTGAATGGTCACAATGCAGACGGCTACTAGAAGTGAGGTTTAGAGACAAGGACAAAATGGTGACACAAAGGTATACAAGGTTATCATACCATGTTGAACACTTGGAGCAGTCTTTCGCAACATTCACAAACTACCCACGTCAAGAGTGGGTTTAGCACTTCATCCATACTCTCAATATGGAACCCAAAGGCTGGTACGCATCTATGGAGCTGCACCAAGAAATGAGGGAATGGGAAAAATTTGCACAGAATTTCACTTGCACATTCCAATTCATAGATGAGCAACCAACAGTTGATATTGAGTTACATAGTATTAAGGAGAAGATATTTGTTTAGATCTCAATGGAGGTTGCATATTCTCAACCTTGCACTACACATTCCCACCCATGTTGTGGGATAGTTCAGCACTGGATGAACTGTTATAACCTCTTTGGAGACATAGAGGATGATCCAACTAACATTAATATTCAAGAGTCAGAAGGATCACGTGCAGTAGAAGGAAGTGGCATTTTCAGTGAGCAATTCATCAAGCCACTAACAATCGAGAAATTTAACATTGGGTCAGAGGACAATCCAATTTTTTCTAACATCGGAGCCTATTGGGACAAAGGGACAACAGCCAAAATAACTGATCTCTTACATGAATTACAGTAACTATTCCCAACAAACTTCATGGAAATGAAGGGGATAGTGGGAGATTTGGGAGAAATGAAAATTCTGCTCAAACGCGATGCAAGACCAATAAAACATCGTTTGTATAGACTAAATCCACGCGATAAATAAAAAGTGAAAGCTGAAATGGACCGAATGCTGGAAGTAGCAATAATTGAGCCTGTTGAAGAGTCAGAGTGGATAAGCCCTATAGTGGAAATTAAACAGTGGATAATAATGTGACAAGAGAGGTCAGGATTTGTGTCAACCTTAGGAAATTAAATTATGCCTGCTTACATGATCCATTCCCAACACCATTTACAGATGAATTCTAGGAGAGCGTTGGCAGACAAGAAATGTACTCATTCACAGACAAATTCTCGGGTTACCATCAAGTCAAAATTTCACAAGAGGACTGCCACAAGACAACCTTTGTAACAGAATGGGGATGCTACCAATACATGGTAATTCCCTTTGGCCTTAAAAACACCCATTCTATTTTCTCTAGAATAGTAGTTTCTTCTTTTAAACATTTCATTCGTAAGTTTCTTGAAGTATACTTTGATGATTGGACAATATTTGGTATGGTAAGAGATCATATTGAGAATTTGTGCATGATGCTAGAAAGGTGTCTCCAGTATCAAATTGTGCTTAATTTGAGAAAATGTATATTTTGTGCACCATTTGGTGTACTTCTAGGGAATGTAGTATGCCATGACAGGATCTTAGTCGATCCCGCAAAGGTGGAAATTATTCATGACCTGCCACCTCCCTTGTTAGTCACGCAACTCAGATCTAGATTGGGACATACTAGATATTATAGAAAATTTATCAAAGGGTATGCAAAGATAACATCCCCAATGGAGAAGCTGCTAAAGAAGGACACCGAATTAGAGTCGAATTAAGAATATTAAGGGAGTCTGATAAGCTAAAGAACAAAATGGCCACTGCGTTGATATTAATATTCCCATACTAGAAAAATTAATTCCATCTACATGTTGATGCATCATCAATTGCATTTGATATAGTATTAACCCAACCACAACAAGGTGCACTTGACCATCCCATTGCATTTTCAAGCACGAAACTATCCATAGTGGAGAAAACCTATACTGCCAATAAAAGAGAAGGGCTTGCAATGGCCTATGCAGTACAAAAGTGCAAACATTATCTATTGGGGGGACACTTAAAAATGTTCATTGATTATTCTGCGCTAAAGTACATGGCCAATAAGCTAGTGTTGGGGGGGAATATCTGCCAATAGCTCCTCCTATTTCAATAATTTGACTTTGGATTCATTGTAAAGCCAATCCGAGTGAATGTTGGGCCAGACCACTTATCGTGCATTGAAAGTGGTGAGGAACCAAACAGCTTAGAGGATAATCTACCCAATGTGCAATTGTTTTCTATTGACATTGTCGATAAAGAATTTGATGCTATTACACACTTATTGAATATAGGCTATGCACCTGAAGGTTATACGACATGGAAAAATAAACAACTAGTTGTCAAGTTCACAGACTACATGCTAATCACGGGACAACTGTATAAGTTGGGACTAGATGAAATATTGTACCGATGCATCTTTGATCATGAAAGGCAATGGGTAATGGCTAAAGCGCATGTGGGTGTCTTAAGAGGACACTATCCTGGGAAGGAAACAATGCACAAGATTTTTCAAGCTATACTCTGGTGGCTGACAGTACATATGGATACAAGGAATAACTATTGTGACTGTGATAAGTGTCAAAGAACAAGGAAACCATCACGACGTCATGAAATGCTACTTGCACCACAATTTACACTGCAGGCCTTTGATAAATGGGAAGTGGATTTTGTCATCCTATTAGTCCACCAGGGAAACGGAATGGTTCATGCTACATTATAACTACTATAGATTACTTGACAATATGGGAATAAACAACCCCTGTGAAATATTGCATTGCCGCAACTGCGGCAAAGTTTCTTTTTGAAAATGTGGTGACAAGGTTTGGTTTCTCGAAGATCATTATCAACGACCAAGGTATTCATTTTGTAAACAAACTAATTGTCTAGATGACTACAGAATTCCAAATCCAACACTAGAAGACAACTCCCTACCATCCTCAAGAAAATTGAACTGTTGAGGCCTTCAACAACATACTGGAAAAATCCTTGACAAAAGGTCTGTAATGTGCGCAGAGATGACTGAGACCAGAAAGTCTCCATAGTATTATGAACTTATAGAACAACATGCAAACGAATAACTAGATACACTCCTTTTTGGTTAGTCTATGGATAAGAAGCAACCATTCCCATGGAGTACATTGTGCTAAGTATACAAATTGTTGCACTAACAGAAATGACAGATAGCGATGCCATACAAGAAATACTTTCCTAGCAGATTCAAATGGACGAAGAACGCTTCATTGTGGGATTCCATTAAAATGTTGAAAAATAGCGGCAGAAAGTGTGGAACGTCTACCACATTTGAACAAAATAGTCCGAGGTAGGAAGACTTGTTCTCATGTATGACAACAAGTTCCTCAAGCACCCAGGTAATCTCAAAACAACTAGCTAGGCCCATATGTGGTCGCGTAGATTACTGAAGCAGGTGCGGGAAAACTACATAACCTGGATGGAACACTGGTTGTGGGTATGATCAACAACATCCGACATTAGAGGAAATTTAAACTCAAAATGGGCCTCCTAAAAAAAATTAATAAAATAATAAAATAATATTTATCAATTTTGGAGGAAGAAAAGAAAAACACTACTTTTAACTCAAATTTCGATCAGGAGAGCTTGTTGGATGTGGAATTTAATT
>LPNX010661498.1:23954-35732 GCA_001517045.1 Pseudotsuga menziesii | reverse complement strand
CTTTATGGCAGGCTGCTTGTTATATAATGGAAGCTTAGAACTGTGGTTAGGGTTTTAAAGTTCATGATCTTGTTATGGATTCAATAATTTTGGATGTACTTATGTTATTAGTAGTGTTTATGGCATCTTTAAGCTCTATTCTAGATGTACTTGTTATTTTCTGACATTTTGCCATCATAATGTTTTCTGTCTTAAAATTGTCTTTCCTTCTATGGTTCACCGCCTTTGTTTTTTTCATTATGTTGGCTTTTACTTGAGCCCATTCATAATTACTTAATTTATGCTTCAGGTCACGGTGTACAGATTAATTTGTAAGGAGACTGTCGAAGAGAAAATTTTGCAAAGAGCTAGTCAAAAAAATTATGTTCAAGTCTCCCCCAGACTTGTGCTTGATACAGAAGGGACTCTTGAAGCTGCTAAGTGGCTGCACAAAACAATCAATCGCTGCAATGTCTACATTAAGATTCCGGCAACTGTAGAATGTATTCCATCTATAAAGCAAGTTGTTTCACTTGGTATCAGTGTGACTGTTACTGTAAGTCTATTATTTTCTCTGAAGTTTTCTTCTTAAATAAACGCAGGCATTATTTTCAATTGCCAATTATTGCTTCATTTGTCCAAATCTTGGAGCCCAACATGGTATGGTAGAAATTGTATTTGCTTCAAATTTAAGCTGAAACATTCACAAACTAGGAGGCAATTTTTGTGTCTTGGTTGCACATTTTAGATGCTAAAGGCACATCGCATTATAAATGGTGTTCAAGATGTAGTTTGTACTATTAAAGCACTGGATAATGAGAAATCCAGTTGTCATGCATGACATTTTTAGGAGTTATAGCTTCCCCTAGTATGGCCATTTACTGTGTGAGCTGGATTTCAATGTTTTCTTTTTAAGACCAAACTGACTTCATATTCTCTGCCAAATATGGAATGCGGATCTCCAGATCAATGAAGATGGAAAAATCACAGGATAACTTCCTAGAAAAATGATCTCTCTTGTACAATGGGGCTTCTAAATATACTGCTGGGAATTTGGAGGAGGAACTATTTATAGGACCAATTATTCTATAATAACCTATTGTCTGTCCCTTGGAAAAACATCAAATAACTTTGCTGAATTTAGTGCACTACTCTGAGGTTTCAAGTTGTGTCTAGATAGAAAGAGAGAAACTAGGAATATAAGAAGAGTTCCTCCCAGTAACTAACTTGTTAAAGAGAAATTGGTTCAGTTTCCATATGGGGACAAAGGGTCTAAAATCTGACAGTAACGGAGTCATCCTGTACTCTTTCAAATTGAATATCAGAGCCTTTCCTCCCAGAGCAGGAGAAGAACAATTTACTCACTGTCAAAGTTTTAGAAGAAAGCCACCAATGACTGGTGATGTCCTGTGATGTGCTTTGTTCTCAGGATACTATGTTGGAATACTAAACACTACTAGAAAAATGAGGGTCACTCTGTCTCTTTTTAGTAAATTTTAAGAGGAGATAGGATTAAAGGGGGTCTCTCCTTATCAAACAGTAGAAATAATTCAAATCTAGGAGAAAGTAAACAAGCAGAAGAAGCTAGCAATCAGGGAGGATGGTAAACAAGAGATGGGACACTAGTTGTGGGATTTTACAAGAATGTGTCTTCATCTGGATCGGTTAGTTGTCTCCGTGTACAGATGTGAAGGATTGCATATTTATATTAAGTTTAAATGATGATATCACGATAATTAGGGTCATGATATTCATTTATTCTTTGCATTAGCAAAGCATTGAAATTTTGTATTTAATAAAAAACAAATCACTGCGTTGATTTGCTTAGTGTACTAGCACTACTACATTTCGATCCAAAATCCGATGGAAAAATCCAACGGCGCATGGATTTCTCTTTTTAAACTTACCAAAAATCACAAGGATACATTTTTTTTTGTAAATGTGGCCACAAGTGTCGGTTATGCAACAGCTATTCTCATAACCGTCGGTTAAGCAACGGCGCGTTAGTAAGCGTCACTTAAGCGACGGTTAAGCGACGGTGCTTAAGTGTCTAGATGTATATGCTAAAATTCTACACAATCTCACTATGTATTTCAATACTTGTCCTAACATGAATAAAAAATTCATGCTTGCACTCATAGAACACCAACTAAAAGGTGTGGCCTAAGCCTAGTGCTAGTCTTAATCTAACTCTTTGAAGGTCTACATTGAACTCAATCAAGACCACTCTAATAGTTCCACTTCTATGTTTATTACTACTCTTGACACCTTTTCTTAATCCCTTAGATGGCATTTTACCCTTTGTGGTATCTACATAATTTGAAGTGCTACTAGTCACAACTTCATTGAGCTTTAGGTCAAACTGTCCAACAATATATTGTTATTTCACCAAGCTTTGAACATCTCTAGAACAAGGAACCTAAAGAGGTATTCATTCTCGATTTTAATTATGGTTTATTATTGTTTTTAGACATGAAGTGACATTATTTAAGAGAACCACTCTAGGCCAACTCTTTCTTCTCACCTTAGTTGAGCATTATGTTTTCCCTTTGGATATATGATCACATGTTGAAATACCTTATGCATTTAAAGTTGTTTATCTTTCCAACCACACCTCTTTGTATCCCTCACTATTGTTAATGACCAAAGAGGCTACTCAATTCTTTCATGACCTTTTATTTACCCATACTTTCTATGTCAAAGATTAATTGACCTCTCCCATCCTCAATAATGTCATTCAAAAGAACCTCATCTCCCATGATATTGTGTCCTATATCCATCTCCTCACCACAACCCATCCCTATTCTTATCACTTGAGGTAGAGGTAGGTACGAAAAGAAGAGCCTCATTTGTTAGGGAATAAATTTTGCACCATTACCCTTTTCCATTGGCTATTTTCAAAACATGATGTCTCTCCCTTCAATAATTTTAATTTTCTATTAAGAATATTGTATCAAAATTAACCTAATGCGTTTTATGAACCACACTATAATATTTATAAGCATTTTAAAAATGGCAAAACCCATTGCATTTTATATAGGCATTTATATAGGAAAAACCGCAGATCACATTCCTTTTTCGTGAAATAAACAGCTACAATGGGCTTTCACATTATCTATTCACTCTGTTGGTTTAATTTCATGTTTGGCTGCTCAGAAAATTTTGAGGAATCCCCATCCTGACACTTTGGACTGTAACTTTTAAGAGATTAAATAATTGCAGGGTGCTGGAAACGACGAGCACCGTGTGGTCAATCTACTTTGTCCGGTACGCGCCATTTCAGAATTCCCTGACAATTGTTTAAAAACATCATGTCATGATATGGCCTCTCCTTTGAGCACAAGGACGCCCATGCTTCCGCTCCATGGAGGCCAGGCCACCACAGGTGTCTAGGCTCACATGATCTCCCTACAAAAACAAATAAAACCATATAGAATTAATAATAATCCGATCCTCTGGGCTTGCACGTTTGTCGCACCTGGGAACACGTAGCAGAAGTTCATACTATCATTACAGTTTGACTCAACACAAATATCGGTAAGCTATACCGTAACAAAATATTTAAAGAAACTATGGAGTTCACAGTATAAGATATGGTAGACAGAATCAGATTTGGGGATTCATGGGTTCTTGTGTTTTTTGAGAATTGGTATAACTTTTTCATTGATTTGAGCACTTGACTGTTGATGGCATTGTATTGTATTGAAGTACTCAATGACAGTGGAGCTGGCTGTGATGATGGCGAAGGAGAAAGAGGAGAATCTCATGAACAGTGAAGTATTTTGAGGTGAGGAATGTGGGTAGCATGTGTTTGAATCCTCAACAGTTGTCCGCGTTGATTATGATTATTACTTGGGTGGTTTTGTTGTTATGAGAATGGGAACAGGGCGTAGAAAATCCAAGGAAGAAGATGATTAGTCTGAGGATACTGGATCATTCTCCCTTGAAGGTATGGCTGGAAAACACTATGTAGGCTTTATAGTTTGCACACCATATGTTTGATGAAATTCCTGAGAGAGCAAGCCCTCACTGTTGTTTATTGATACTATCGGTACTGCATTTATATGTTTAGGGGCAGGAATGGGTATAATAAGGTTTTAATCTAATATAATTTTCATTTTTTGTTTCAAAACTTTGTGTGGCCATGCGTGGACAGGTTCGGTACAGAACCGACGCTTGAATTGGTTCAAGGGCTGGTTCAGAGGCTTAGGTGGTCCGACTGGTTGAATCAGTTGGTGCTAGTTCTAATTTGGCTAGTTTAAAAAGCACGACTATAATAGGTGCAAAGCCTCAACAAACCAACAATGGCCTCATTGGGAGGAACTGGTTGAGGCAATGACAATGGCCTCCAAGGAGAAGTATGGAAGGTAAGAGTACTGATCTCTACTAGGAATAAAATCAGTGAACTCCTGGACCTGGAGACATAGTGAAACCAGTGCAAAATTGACCTCAATCTAGAAAGGGTTCAGGTTCTCTGGACACTGTGTTGGGGAATAGTGTTTTTCCACTGGATGATGCAGCGTAGCAAGAGAACCTGAACCCTCTTTGTCTTGGCCCAGTCCTCTAGTAAACTTGGTCGCCAAAATTTGGAGTTGTGCAAAACTGTGGGCTTGATAATGCTATCCAAGAGCTCCATCTTGGATGGGATGTCTTGAAAGAGGTGCTGAACAAAATATATGAAAAACATGGGAGGATAAAATAATGTTTCCTTTTGTATTTCAAAAATTGTGTTCAATTTTCAAAGACTTCTTTGGTGAGCATCGATCTAAGTAAATTTTCCAATTAAGCAATAGTACCAACTGCTCTGTATGCTTATCTCACACAACTTTAAAACTTTTCTGTATTACTGGAATTGGATCCTGTTGATTCAGAAGCTAAAAGTAAAATTGATGCTTAGGGCTGACTACGAGGCATTTACCAGTACTTTCAGTGAAACAGTTGGGTTAATGTTTTATCTTCGTGGAGTCAGTGCAATATACTTTTTATTCAGTAGACTATAAATCAAAATTGCAAATGAACCTTTATTCGTTGGTAGAAAAGGTTATTGTTTGGTTACCAATATCATATTGATATCTGATTGAAAGATGAATTCTGTAGATAAATATTACTGTCAAATTTGGGTAGCTTTTAATCACTTTCAGGAGTTGTTTTACTCACTGCATGAAGATTCAATTAGAGTCTATATCATAGAGAATAATGATGATTTTAGTATAGAGATGTATACATATCTACCTTGATCTCTAAACAGTATAGAGATGTATACAACTCTTTTAGAATTTCAATGTTTTTCATCATGATTATTACCTAAATCCATTTGCCATTTGTCATAGGGCCTGTATATTGATGCCCTTGGAACTTTGGTCTGTAGTTGCAAGCTTTAGCGTAGCTATGAAGCTTCTTTCCAAAACCTTGATATTAAATGCTTGAAAAACATAGAGAATTAAGCTATGCATTGCAGCTTGCCTATGCATGTAATGTAATAAATAACCTTTTCGTCCAATTAGTTTTTATGGCCTAATTAAAGCATGCAGTCAATTGCATTTGAAAACTTGAAGTTAAGAGTATTTACATGGACACATATACTATATGAGATTACATGTGAGAAAACAAAATAGTATGCATTTGGGTTATCCTAAGGTCTTCTTGGGTCTATGCAAGTCTGTGGTAACCTTTGTGCTATTGTAGTTACTATACGGCATCAGATAGCTAAGATACACTCTAGGTACTTCCCTCGATTCTTCAACTGTAACTTATTGTGATAAATTAACTTCATTTGTTAGCTATATAGTGATCACTAATTTCTTTTTGTTGTTATTGCCATTTGATAGGACAAGCAATAGAAACTTGGTCATTAAAAATAGCTATGATATGCAACTCCACAAAAACAAGAAAGGAATCTTGATCTGCATTAGTATTCTCCCTCAAAATTAGGTGAACTGTTTGGAATAGTATGTGACTCAAGCAAAAATCTGAAAGGCAACTTCTCTTGATTGACCATCTCTTCTTGCACCGTTTCTTTATGTACAGAATGCCTGAAAATTGCTTCATTCATTCTTAAGCAGTTTGGTGGTAAGCTGTAACTTCTGGAGTTACCTTGGCAATAAGACTAGTGTTGTCTTTCCAGGAACTAGTTATTATATATTTTTATTTACAGTTTTATAGTTTTCTATACCAGACAATGTATCCTCAACATTGCCCTTTGTCACAGGTACCATGCTGAAACTTGAAACCTGAACCAGTTTCTTGGTTGTGTGGCCAATTGAATTCGTTGTACATAGGCTCTGATAAAATTGCTAGTTCTAAAAACCAACAGGATCTCCTAGCTCAATGCATATTGAATCTACATTCTGGAAAACTGGCCTTGTTCTTTCTTAATTGGAATTTTAGTTAACTGCAATATATTCACCTCCTGTGAGATGCATCAAGGGTGTGTTCTAGTCAATCAATGATGCACTTCATATAAGAAATCTGTAAATTAAAGTCCCTCCAACTGAAATATGTTTAATGTGAATTATTTTATCAAGCGGCCTTAGTTAACAACTTAACTGAAACTAGTTCTATGAAAACTTACAGATTTTATAAGAAAAAGGAAACATGCACTGCTAGCCTATCCAATCTCGGTCCTTGAACAGTCTATGGTTGATTGATAGCCATTAACACTTAGTTTAATAGGTAAACAAGATTTTTCAGTATTGGCCTTTTCGAGGGATTATTTTTTGTGTAGATGACTTGTTTCCATGGGGTGAAAGAGTGCTGATGTTTTCAAACATGGGTAGGAAGTCACATAATAGTATTTGATGTTTAACAATGGCAAACTTTTGTTTGGTCCCAAGGTTAGTCTTGTGGTGGTAAAAGAGTGGTTTTAGGTGAGAAGGACAGGGAGCAAAGTTGTTTTTAGACCCTAAAATGTTTGTTGCTTTTAACTGTTATTATCTTTCAAAGAAGTTGTTTGGCTCATCTTGAGTTGGGTTGAGGTAGATTGTGGTTCCAGTATTTCATGGAAAATGCTTCCTGTATGTCATGGGTATCGGTTTCTGGAAAGTGGGAGATTTTTTTCCTTTTTTTTGGACCAAGTATGTGAATGGTGCAATGGAGCTTTTTTTCTTGTTTTCGTGTAGGGCAGTCAAGCGTTTCACTGCAACCTTTATGTTATTTCCAAGTACTCCCTTGCACACTTTACCAAAACCCCTTTTCCCAAGCACATTTTTTTCACTAAAATCATCAGTTGCTAGTTGCATTTCATGCCAGGACAACCTCTTCAACTGTCCAAAAGCTATATTTCTGTTATCTTCACCAGAAACATCAACCAAAACATCTCTCCTGTAGAAAATGTCTCAAAGATTTTTATATTCGGATGTCATAGTTTTACTAAAGAGTCTGATCCAGCTGTGATGAGAACTGAAACTCGCAGGCCATATCTATAGCGCTAAAGACCTCTCCCTCAGATATGTAGCAATTCTAAATCGGAGTATCATGATTCATGACCAAAAAGAACTAGTCCTGCAAAACTATCAACATTGGTCAAAGTCTTTGGATCATGGATACCATTCATATTGAAGTTGCACATCCATCTATGGGCACTGCGATCATCAGGGGATAAATATATATTTTTTATCCATCAAGAGACTATGCCATATGAAAAGCTAATCCCTTAAATCCTTTCCAGTTTCTCATTTGTGGGTTTGATGGCGGTGTAAGTGAAATATAATTCTTCTGAACCTTTTCTGTGCATTTCAGCTCAAAAAGGAGATATGATTGGGCAATATGCCACAGACATATTGAGAAGCAGACTTCCTACATAACTCTGACATGGATACCCAAGCAACCCTTAGCACCTGAGCATAAAAATTGATTTTCTGAGTTAAGTTGGGAGATTACTACAACAACTGCATTCAAAGGATCACGTCTAGACATTTCATAAGTTAATCATGCTAAGATTGGCAGTCTTGAAAATCTGTGAACATTCTTTCACACAGATCATGCTCTTCTTAAAGTGCTGCCGGCTAGACCAAATTTTACCCACAGTTTTGCTCCAGGAAAGTGTTCTAAATTCTCTGCTACAGGTCTGCATCCTCCATCTAACCAATAAGCTGAAATAACTACAAATTTGCACAATGCTGCTTCTATTTCTCCTCTTGTACAATGATAAGACTTGCTACAGCTTCTTATTCAAACAAACTATCTTACCAAGTACTAGATTTGCATGGAAATATAAATGTTAAAACTTCCATTTCAATTTTATGCATAAGCTCAACACCCTCATAAACACATTTGTATCCATATACTAGGGCATCGTCAATACCAGGGTAGCATCAAAACATGAAGCAAAAATCATCATCAAGGGAACCAAAGCCTAGAACAGCCCCATCAAACTTGACACCAAGTCCTCATGACTTGGAAATGACAAGTGAAAAATCTCCTAATCACAATTAGAAGCCCATGCAAAATAGGGTAACTGGCACCACTGCTCTCTTTTGGAAAGATTCCTGGTAGCAAAATTTTAAATGGAATGACATTATAGTACTTTCCAACATCAAAGCTTACTTCCCCAATTATGGATGGACCATGGTCATTTGTTGTTGGGATCAAGAGAGCGGGCCCAACCCCATTGGTGGACCTGGAAACTCCCTGGAGTCTATTTAATTAATACCACCATGGAAGAAAAAACCACTTTCTAGACTGCCCTGTCTCGTTCGAAAATCCACCTTAAAAAAGGCTTGGATGTCGTAAGATGGACCCATGAAGGAAGTACTTTTTAGTTTGTCAAAGAAGCATATCATCTCTCTATGGGAACTCACAATCAAGAGGCCAACACAACCTGGTACCTAGTCTGGAATCACGGCATATGGCCAAAGATTGCTAGTTGCTACTTTCCTTTGGTTCTCAGCCAGAGGAGAAAAATAGCTCTTACTTGTGGCAAGTTCAGAAAACATGGGTTTCTTGGCCCCTTAATATGTCATATTTGCACTTGTGAGGGGGAAACCATAGAGCATCTACTTGGTCATTGCTCAATGGTCAACAACCTTTGACAGGGATAGACAAGAAGTCATTAACACTCTAGAAAACTGGCACAGTGACATCGTCCAAAACCTAGTCATCAATAGTCTCTGGAATCTTTTTCTGGGTTTTCTTCTATGGACCAAACTTGTTTTCAATAGAATGCAAAAGGAGGTAAGCGAGGTCTAAAATACTATTGAAGGAAATATCAGGGAAACCACCATTGTCAAAAGTGGCAAATAGACTCTAGAGGACAAGAAGGCTTTGAAAAGGGAGCAAATGATTGTCCAATCTTGGGGAGATCACATGTTTTCTCTAACATCCAAGGAAAACACTGCCACATTTGGTGTTTCTTCTCCTATTTCTTGGATTCTCTCTTTTTCATGTTTTAATCAAGCTTAACTTTGATAGCACCTTTAAAGGAAACTTAGGACCTTCGAGCATCATTCGAGCCTTTAGAGACAACTTCACCAATTAGGAGTGGTGAGTCATTGGATTTGATTAGATGGAAAAACAATGTTGGGCTTGGGTGGTACAATAGGCAACAAAACAATATTTGGGGTGGAGGAAGGGCCTATAACCAAGGGTTATATCAGCATGAAAACTTGCAGTACTTTCAGGTTATTCCCCCTACGTCTATTTTGGAGCCTCATTTTGCACATCTATGCTGACTATCATGGGAAAAACACCAACAATTCAGCTGAACTTCAAGCCCTTGAAGTGGGCCTTCTCATCGCCAAGGCTAATATCTAGGAAAAGCTTGTTGTTGATGGAGACTATCAAATGGTCAATGCTCTATCCAAAATCATCCATGGCACCAACTTTGAAGAATCAACCCAAAATTGGAGGCTTAATATAACTATAAAAGAGGTTTCCTGTATTAGGAAAGATATCCCTGTCATTGTTCCTTCTCATGTCTGCAAAACCACCAACAAACTGGTAGATCGCCTAGCTAATGAAGGTGTTAATTGGCATGGGAAGGACCTCAGTACAACATGGAAGGCTTGTGCAAGAAACACTATCTTAACGAACTGGAAAAATTTCAAGAGGAGGACTTGTAAGTTGTAACCCCAGGATGGGAGTATAGGGCAACAAAATGGAGGACAGCAAGGGTTGCAGAAGCATGGATCAACTGATAGTGCCCCACCAAAGCAAAGCTGCAAGAGAATAGCAACATAAGCATGGTTGCAGAGGCATGGGTTGGCGACAGCATGGCTGCAGTAGCATGTATCAACTTCTTTTTTCTTAGGAAGTAGCCAGACTGTTCCTCAACCTATTAACGTTAAAACACATCAATTATCGGGTTTTTGTTTCACCTTTCATAGATGGAAGAAAATATTATGTAAAGGTCCTGAAAGTCTGAATTATGCAGAATGGCATCGGAATGTCAAGATCTCCTTAGTTGGATGGGCCATTCTTCTCTAGCCTTCTGCAATGTTTAGTTGTACTCTAGCGTTTATATGAATAATTAACCTTCTTATGGAAATGGGGAAATAGGTATGAGCTGGAAATGTGACCCCCAAAACTAAATGGGAAACACAATATATGTGTGTGTACACACAATGTGCTAATTTATAAGTAGCACATTATATTGATACTTAGAAAGAAATCATTATGAATAAATGAGCAAAGAACATTTAAATGACAAACATAGATGACCAGCAATGTCCCATCATCGCTTACAATGGGATCCTCATCAATAGTATCACCCTCTGACTCCTCACCAACCCTTTAGCTCTACCTCGATCCTCCAATGGCATCAGTCAACACCATCCAATTTGATAAAACTACCTAATCCAAGTCTTAAAATATGGTAGAAAAAGCTTAATATGCCAAATCAGTGTTTTTGGCTTGAGTGAAGGGTACATTTTTGCTAAGACCATCATAGAAGATTTCAACAATCAGCACCACCAACATCAAGCTACATAGAGGACTTGGTGCTCTTGATTAAATCCCAATCCCATACCCTCGTACATGATAGAATCCAATGGAGATGTTGCAATCCTGCCAATCCTGAAATCCTGAAAAACTGTTCACTCTGCGGAATTCTGAATGGAATATGAAATTTTACTTTCTCCATATGAACTCTCATGAGGTTGGAACCACTCTCAAATGTCCTGAAAACAATTGGTAATATTAAAAATTTAATCAAAAGAATTTAAAATTACCAGTAATTACCAACATTTTTGGTCAATCCCAGTTAAAAACTAAGTCAAAAATTGCTTAAACTATTTTGGAAACATGCTTTAGGGATCCATGATATGGCCTTGAAATGCATTTTACGCTGTAAAAAATGCATTTCCAAAACGTCTAATGTGTTTCAGGCTGTATCACACTTGTTTCAGGACTGTACCAAACACATTTCTGCACATTTTTGTATGCAGTATGGCTCCCTAGGGTGCATTTCCTGCAACTTAGTAGTGTAGAATTCACTATTGCAACTGTTAAATCATATGAATTTTTTATTGCCATCATCCATCGAGACAATTGGAGACTAAACCGCTAGGAGTAAACTCAGTGTGTGGATTGATATTTATGATTAATAAATTTTGTTTGACATGTGTTTTTAATCACCAATACTGGGAAGATCAAATTGAATACCTGATATTTATGCTTTAATAAATTTTGTTTAATGAGTGTTTTTGGTCATCAATATTGGGAACATCAATTTGAGTTTTAAATACTTGTCTTGTCATCTAATGCTAGATATGGTTTTCCTTGTGCCTTGAAAGGCAAATTGAGCTTAGTGTTGGTGATAATATTGGATATTTTTTCTGTCATTGATAACTAACTAAGGAACTC
>LPNX010661498.1:0-10335 GCA_001517045.1 Pseudotsuga menziesii | reverse complement strand
ATAGCTTATATTGATAATATTATAAAAAAATGGTGAATATAAAGATTGAAATGAGTGAATTAAGTAATTTTTTGGTTTTTCATTTTTTGAAAACTCAATTTTGTTGAAGTTCTAAATTCTAGATCCCTTGTATAATTCAAAATTTAATGAAATATGTGTTAAATACTTCCATTACATAACGATGATGTACTCCTTCAAGATGTCTGAGCTTTAAGAGGGATTAACAATATTTTGTTAAAAGATATTTAGTGGTTTTCATATAATGTTATGAAGGCATGGTTAGCAAGGAACCACTAAAAAAGAAAAGAAAAACGAAAAAGGAATAGTTCACAATAGGAAATCTAAGTTGTATTGAAACTAGTACGGAAACAAATACGATAGATTCTCATAAAATTTAGATACAATATTGCAAGACAACAAGTACAAATATTATATATGAATATATAAAAAAATACATTGTCTTGTTATGCTAAAAAAATGTTGTAAATTATGTACTTACAAACATTTTATTCTTCATATCATTCACAGTATTAAACAAAAGGAGAAGCTAAGTTACTGATGGATATATTCCATAATATACAGACATATTGTCTAATTAGTAGAAAACAAAACATAAAGACATGTTTATTTCACTAGAGAGGTCCCGGAACCCTAGTCGCCATCAACAAAGTTCTGGTTGGCTGCTTCATTCTACACTCGAGCTTCGAAGGACATAGCTCCTACCTAAATATCGACATGAGTCAGTCTATTTGTGAGCTCTTGGAAGGCATGGGATTGCTCCTGGTTTTGGGATTCCTCAACATCGTTTTTCTTCCTCTGAATCGATCTCACTTCATGGAGGTCCTCTGCAACCTGCTGAAAAATTTCCCTCACTTCTCCTTTGAGTTGGAAAAGCTGATGCTTCTGAATATCCACATCATATTTAACTCTCCTCAGTCTGCGTCCCAGTGCTTCAAGGCCATGTTGTGGGAAGCAAGGCTCACTCTTATTAGAGGAGTCCATGTTATCAGCCTATTTGTAGAGGGGTCAATTAGCTTGGAGGCTCTCGCAGCTCTAAATTTCTTTCCTCAGATGAATGAATTCAGAGATAAGTTGGCGCATGTGTAGAGATAAGTCAGAGATAAGTCCCCGTGCTATTGCATGACTGCAGATTAGCTAGACTAGTAGATGCTAAATGCAGTTGGACTAACCCTTAAGTGATTAGAGTTGAAGTTAAGCTAATAGTTCTAGAATCATTGGATTTAAGCTAATAGTTATCCAATATGACTATGATTAGAGTTGAAGTTAGGCTAATAGGTCTAGAATCATTGCAGTTAAGCTAATAGTTGTATCTAATAATAGATGGAGTTAAGCACATAGTTGTATCTAATAATCGAATAGTTGAAAATTAATTTTAATTTTTACAACTATCACTAACAGTACTTATCACATGTTAATTAAGCTATCTTTTATTATTTTGAAATTATTAATTATTAATTTTGGAGGGCGCCCATAGAATCGATCTGGACAGTACACTTGTCTGATTCTCGTCCGTAGATTGAAAAGCATAAGTAGTAGTCCACCCCAAAATTCAAATATATATGTATGCGTGTCGTCATAATAATAAAAAATATTAGGGACAACAGGAGTTTATTACGAGTTTGGAGGAAATTATTAGGAGTTCGACTCTTACATGACTACACATTAGCTAGAATCATAGATGTCAAATGCCCTTGGACTAAGCCTTTGGTGATTAGAGTTGAAGTTAAGCTAATAATTGTAAAATCATTGGAGTTAAGCTAATAGTTGTACCCAAAAGTTAAGCTAATAGTTATCCAATATAACTCCGATTAGAGTTGAAGTTAAGTTAATAGTTCTACAATCATTGGAGTCAAGGCTAATAGTTGGATCTATTAGTTATGCTAATAGTTATCCGATGTAACTCTGATTAGAGTTGAAGTTAAGCTAATAGTTCTAAAAGCATTGGGGTTAAGATAATAGTTGTATCTAATAATCTAATAGTTGAAGGTTATTTTTTATTTTTAGAATTATCACTAATTGTGCTCATCACATGTTAATTAAGATATTTTATTTTTTTGAAATTATTAATTATTAGTTTTGGACGATGCCCATAGAATCAATCTTGATACTACACTTGTCTCATTCTCATTTAATCTTGGACGACGCCCATAGAATCAATCTGAACAATACACTTGTTTCATTCTTGTTGGTAGATGAAAAAGCATAGATGGTAGTCCACCCCAATAGAACTATCACTAATTTTGTGCTTCTCACATGTTAATTAAGATTTTTTTTTTATTTTTCTGAAATTATTAATTATTATTTTTGCCATTGAATCAATTTTGATAGTACATTTGTTCTCATTTAATCTTGGACGATGCCCATAGAATCAATTTGAATAGTAAATTTGTTTCATTCTTTTGGGTAGATGAAAAAACAAAGATAATAGTCCACCCAAAATTCTAACATTCTTATATGCCTATCGGTGTAAAACTATATTACATTCGAAGCATCGCCTCTCTATTGATTGATTCATCGAGTCGTTGTAGTTGTCTTTCCGTTTATAAAGTCAGAAGATCCACTCCGTCGTTGTCGTTGTCGTTGTTCGTTTGGAAGTTTCATTCTGATTGCATTGAGTTCAAGTGATCAAAACAGCAATAAAACCTTTTATTGGGTTATCAATTTTAGAATAATTTTATAAATATGGAAGGACAAAGAGGTGGAAGGAGTACAACAAACTCATCTCCCAACAACATCGACGAAGGACTAATTTCAACACCTGTGTTGCAATTAGGATCTCCCAATAACGACGTGGAAGCTGAGAATTCAACGCCTGCCAGGCAAAGAGCTGCAGTTCCTCCTCGACGCGTTCCCCCTCCCTATATCCACCCACGCGATCTTGCTAGGATGAGTCGCCAACATGTTGGCCGCATCCACCGCGATTATTATCGACGTCACGGCGTCCCAAGTGAAGAAGTTCCCCGCGATGCATACCAATTCCATGGGGCAGGATACGACAGGGCACAATTCCTCCAGGCACTACAGGACCGCAGGGAAGAAGCAAAGCGTAGCCCTAACCGCGTTAATGCACCAATTCAGTGGTCTCCTATAACAACTGAGAGGGTGGTGCATTCTCGTGAGCGGCGCATAAGCAATAATATCTCAGAAAGAGAAAGGGAAAGGCCGTCCCCTCGCATAACCATTTTCGAGGTCCATATGGACGATGATGGTACAGCTCCATGCTGTGTAGTTTGCCACGAGTATTTTGAAATTAGTGAGGAGGTACGTCCGCTGCTGCAATGCAATCATTTCTTCCACCCGCATTACATACACCGATGGTTCGCACATCAGAGAGCTGCTTCAATCAAAACTAACTGTCCAATCTGCCGCACCACCTTCCCATAATCACTTATACGATCATCTCTCTTCCCCAGCTTGCAACAATGACTACGATCATCTCACCAGTTACACGCCTCTCTCCTTCGTTGAACCTCCTAAATGTTACTACTGCTCCATAATCTGTCATGACATGACATATGTCATTTGTGTTTTTTTTGTTTGTATATTTCTTTAATGGAGACTGATTATATTAATTTTAAAAATAACTTTCAATTTAAAAAATAATAAATTGATTATCATGAAATTCTTTTTATATATGGGTTAATGTTTTGATTTTATATTAATTTAAAAATTATTATTTCATTATTAATTTCTTGATAAAAAATATAACAATATTTATTTTTATGTTTTATTATAAAAATAAATTGATATGTTTTTTTTAACATTATGATCAACGACATACCATTTTGTAAGAGAACACACATACTAGAGTGTGACGTAAAGGCTCCTTAATAATGAAGTATAGAATAATAATGAAGTATAGAATTCCCCAAGATTTATATGAGAGTTGATTGCCTATAATCCACTTGCTTGTGGCTTTACTGGTGCACTAACTTTGAACTCCTAATATCAATATATATATATATGAGATTGAGGAGACTAAGATTTGAACGATTGCGAGCCTCGCCCAAGTCTGGGATTTGATCGATTTGAGGAGACTCCGATTTGAACGAGACTGAGGAGACTACGATTTTTGTTGCATTCTACATCGATCTGAACGAGGGTTTGAGAACGATCTCGAACAACTATATCAAGGCTGGAAGGCGTTCTGGGAACAATTATATCAGGTGCACACATTTATAATAGTCTAGGTAGACCGTCTTTCATACAAGTCAGCCAATCATTGGCTAGGCACAAATTTGGACAATGCACCATCCCTAAATTCAGGAAAATCATAAACATCCCTTTTTAGGGGTCCTCATCTTGTCTTAGACAAGAGCCAACCTAAAGTGAGAGGAAGAGTTGTAGCGACAATATAGAACCCTCTTCAGTTCCCATAGTGTTGCACTTTGTTCAAGTATTTGAATATCTTTGAGTGTAGGTTTGGATGGTAAAAGGATCCTTAATAATCCATATTGTTTTCCCATCACCAGTCTTGAATATGGATTGACTTGCATGTATTGAGAAAACAAAAGAAGCATAAACCTATTTTACAGAATAGGTTCCATGCAAATGGTTTTTAGACCAGACTAGCTTGTCCTTACCATGTTGGAAATAAGTGTTGGCTAAGAAGATAGAAATGTTGAAAATAAGTTAATTGTTGTGTAATATATTTATTGAGGGCATAATTTTCTAGTTTAGAAAGAGAGAAATTATATTCATATCAACAAATGAACAAATGTT
The DNA here is from genome assembly GCA_001517045.1 of Pseudotsuga menziesii. Classification (NCBI taxonomy): domain Eukaryota; kingdom Viridiplantae; phylum Streptophyta; class Pinopsida; order Pinales; family Pinaceae; genus Pseudotsuga; species Pseudotsuga menziesii. The sequence goes on along the minus strand of LPNX010661498.1, from coordinate 5,592 downwards.
GTCAATGGGGATGAAATTTCCTAGCAACAAAACTAAATAAAACTATACAAATAACATTTCTTTAGAGTGTCAGAAGGTGAGTGCATGAATGGGTTTGAGTTGGGATTTACCGTATCTACAATTAGGAAAGAAAACAACCCACATAATTGGACACACAACCACCGATACCTATGGAATTATCCTTGGCCATGGTGTAACAGATATCTCACTAGAATAATATGAGGACCACCTTGGTTCTTCCACCTTAAAAAAAATTTGTCATCACTAGAGATAACATGCTTCAATAGCCATAGGAATCCATGTGTAATGGACATGGGCATCATAATGTGTAAGAAAGGCCAATTGAAAAATGCACTTGCCCTAGAATCTTGTATCTATACCATTGTTTTGTATGCATGTCTTGACTAGAAATATCTACTAGAGGGAAAGCTAGTCCCTGCTCTTAAGCTAGTCCTCTCTAATCACATTATGTATAATAATTAATTCTTTCTTGTAAAGAAAAATATTTTTAGGGACATTCAAGGAATAGTTGAAAGAATATATATTCCAACAAACTAAAGTATCAAAGAGGCCTCAAAGAACCAAGATTGCTTCCACCCGAAGGGGTTTGTAGAGACAAACTTCTCCGATGAAAAAAGACTCAAGAATGGGTATTGTTACCTGCTTGAGGTATAGGATATCAATGTATGTATGATGTGAAGGAATGAGAAGACAATTAATACTATGAGGGGTTGGCTCTCATTGGAGGAAATCTCCTAAGATGACCAAGAAAGGGTATATTTCCCTCCTTGAGGTGAACACTCCCATGGTATGGATCCCATGGAGGAAGGAGACAATGATCCATACTATGAAGGTGGAACTTGTGGAGGAATGAGACAGGAAAGGATGGTTCGATTAGAAATGTTTAGTAGACTAGTGGAGGGTAGAAATGAGCTCAAGTATTTTGAATAGGAAGTGACATTTCTTATGACAAAGGATACATCTATAGTCTCTTCTAATTGAGTACATTGGATGGATATTGAATGGTTTGCTAGATTTCAAACTAATATCACATATGCAAGTATTGTTGAAGTACCGTGATTTTTTGATTTAGTTATCTTTTAAATGATGGAATCCTAGATTCATTTAGTCATTGACATAAGAGAGGATGGCCATTGGAGGAGAGTTGACTTGGAATTGCAACTTCTTTGAAATGATGAAATTGTAGCTTTTGACTGATACAACGTTGGGAGAGATATTGGTCATTATATAGTATGTCAGTTGTTTGTATGGATGTACACCTTATCTATTCATATCTAAAAGGGACCCATCATTATTTGTGCAACCAGTTCCCTTTGAAACATGGTTCTCAATTCCAAGCACTTCAATAACCTCAATCAAGTGATTAGTTGTTGTCTTAATAACATCAACATCTCCATGGAACATCACAACTAACATATTGACACCTTCTGTATCTAGCATCCATTTTGTCTGAGTATTAAATACATAATTGTCATAAAACTTGTTGATTTCTCTAGACTTGTTAAAAACTTTATTAATATATGGAATTCCTCTGAGAGCCATTTTTATAACCATGTTAATTTCAATTTTCATCAAAAATACATCATCTTTGGAATTTTGGTCTTGTGATTCCCCTTTAGTACCCTCTTCATTCATAATACATATACGAGGAATACGTTTTTATGCATTATCGTCATTAAAAATGAATGTCAAATCATCATCAAACTCAACGTTGATCTTTTCTGCAATGTATGACGTACTTACATTTTTATCATCTGAGTAGTTGTTTCACCAATAGACTATGCTGCAACATAGCCAATCATCTCACCTGGAGCTACTAAGGACTACAAGAAACGAGATTCAATCTCACCAACTATCCATTCAAAAGCTACCAATTGTTCTACTTGCAAGCTTATGTGTTTTTTCTTTTCATAAGTTGTTTTATTTTTTTCATCGATACAATTATGCACTCTTTACAAATAAGTAATATTTTTTTTTATTCATATAGAACTAATATACAATTATTATGTTTGATTCATGCAGAATTAATACACAGTCACTCACTCATCATAGAAGTTCCCAGAATTATGAGGTCCAAAGCATTAATTTTGATAATGTACCCATCAAAACTTCATCCTAATAGAAATAATGGAAAATGTACATGTGCTGCTTTGGAAAATCTGAGAGTCGATGGTTATATCCCTTTACAATTGTAGATACCAAACATACTTTTATCAAACCAAAGTCATTCATTTCAATACTAACAAGGATCATGAGCTAGTACATAATGAGCAATAAAGATCCTTCTAATTAATCATTTGGTCATATATTTATTGAGCATGGATCAAACATTTTACTCACGTATTACTTCCAAAATCATAAACAAACTTTAGATCATCTTCACACTTGTGCTCTATATGACTAGGCACCAAAGATAAAATTCCAATAACATTCAGAACTTATCAAAGGATAATTTGTTTTATCTAAATTATTGCACAATATTTAGCTAAAGGAGATTTTTTTCAAGTTGATATACTTCTAAAATCAAAATGATTAGGATACAAATGAAATAGTCAACAAATATCCCTAACAACAATTTCCAAGGATGGAGTAATGAAGACATATCTAAAAGGTAACAAAGAGACAATTTGTATTAGTTCTATCTTAGATGCATGCACAATGAAAGATAATGATGGTTGTAGTAACTCATCATACTCATATTTAAATTATCAAATGATTTACCAAACAAATGTTGCTTAGGTGTGCCAAGAATGAATTAAATGAAGACTTGAAACAATAGAAACTGAATGGTGACAAGGAGAACTATGATCAAAATACAGATCTATCTCAAGAAGTATAAGGTCACAATATATTTAGATATTTGATATTAGTTTGGCATCAATTATTGTCATACTCATAAACATTTTACGTGCTAAGAAATTAGGACCATTCAAATTAGTCTTGAAATACAAAGTTCAACATCGCTTTGCAAGTGGATTTGAGAGAAAATATAGTGCCAAATACTTCCATTACATAACAATGATGTACTCGTTCAAGATGTCTGAGCTTTAAGAGGGATTAACAATATATTGTTAAAATATATTTAGTGGTTTTCATATAATGTGATGAAGGCATGGTTAGCAATGAACTACTAAAAAAGAAAAGAAAAACGAAAAAGGAATAGTTCACAATAGGAAATCTAAGTTGTATTGAAACTAGTATGGAAACAAATACATTAGATTCTCAGAAAAGTCAGATACAATATTGCAAGACAACAAGTACAAATATTATATATGAATATATAAAAAAATACATTGTCTTCTTATGCTAAAGAAATGTTGTAAATTATGTACTTACAAACATTTTCTTCTTCATATCATTCACAGTATTAAACAAAAGGAGAAGCTAAGTTACTGATGGATATATTCCATAATATACAGACATATTGTCTAATTAGTAGAAAAAAAAACATAAAGACATGTTTATTTCACTAGAGAGGTCCCGGAACCCTAGTCTCCATCAACAAAGTTCTGGTTGGCTGCTTCATTCTACACTCAAGCTTCGAAGGACATAGCTCCTACCTAAATATCGACATGAGTCAGTCTATTTGTGAGATCTTGGAAGGCGTGGGATTGCTCTTGGTTTTGGGATTCCTCAACATTGTTTTTCTTCCTCTGAATCGATCTCACTTCATGGAGGTCCTCTACAACCTGCTGAAAAATTCCCTCACTTCTCCTTTGAGTTGGCAAAGCTGATGCTTCTGAATATCCACATCATCTTTAACTCTCCTCAGTCTGGGTCCCAGTGCTTCAAGGCCATGTTGTGGTAAGCAAAGCTCACTCTTATTGGAGGAGTCCATGTTATCATCCTATTTGTAGAGGGGTCAATTAGAACCACTTATACTATGAAACGAGAATTCGACATAGTTCTCGTTTTTTTCTCTCCTAATTTTAGTAGCTATTATTACCTCCGTTTCAAAAAGGGTTGATACTAGTATCACACCTTTTCATTTGAGGCATTTTTTTGGGATTTTGAATCGTCTTTGTGGTAAAGTATTTTTAATTTATATTTTCTAGTGTGTTTTTTAGAAATTTAACAAAATAACATACATTTAGAAACAAGTTATAATGAAAAACATATACATTTTGCAAATTTTTATTTAAAATAAGACATTTTTATGGACAAAATAAGACATTTTTATTGACAAATTTGTAATAAATTCTAGAATATAAAAACATTGAAAACAATTTTCAATGGATTTTCAGATATATTTTGTATAAAAATGATACTATTTTATATTATTTTCCAAAAATTGATGATTCACATAAATTCAAGAAACACTATACTACATATTTGCAAATAACATATTAAAAACATTATATATAGAAATTTTATTTATAAAATAAAGTGTGAAAGTCAAAATATTACTAATATATCTTATAAAAAAGTTGTCAAATTTAACATTTTCTTCAAGACATGAAACTAATCAACAATATCAAGCTGGACAAATGCTTCATCGAAATTGGAATTTTCTGAGCTTGCCTTCCTTGAGGAACATCAATGTCCTCTTCCATTGGGTCTTCTATGTCTACAAGATGCCCAAAGTGTTCCTTTCCAAACATCCTTCATAATGGGGGTTGAGGCTCTTTTGGCATCTTCGCCAGAAGTGTTTCACTAAAATTAAAAAAAGTACATTAAAAAAATTACATCGATATTACATTAAAAAAAATAAAAATAAAATAACACCACCACCCACATTAAACTTTAAAAAAATGACAAAATTTCAAAACCCCCCTAACCCTAACATCAACATTACTTAAAAAAACAATTAAAATTTTTAAACCCCGCACATTACATTTAATAATAATAAAAAAAACCCTTAACTCCCTAACTCCCCACAACATTACAAAAAACATTTAAAAAGAAATTATACCCCCTAACCCCTAACCCCTAAACTCCACCCCACCCACACAACATTACATTTTTTTTATAAACCCTCCCCTTAACCCCCACAACATTACATTTTTTTTATAAACCCTCCCCTTAACCCCCACAACATTAAATTTAAAACAATATTTAAAAATATATTTTTAACCCCCTAATCCCTTGAACATTATATTAAAAACAAATTAAAAAAAACTTTGGCCCCTCCCTTATCCCTTCTTTGTTCCCGCGAACTTCAAACAATATTAAAAAATACATTTTTAACCCCTAACACCCTAAAATACCCCTAAACATTATATTAAAATTAAATTAAAAAATACTTTGGCCCCTCTCTTATCCCTCCTCCTTTCCCTACTAACTTTAGGGTTTTTTATTTTTTCTAACACTATTATAAAATGAAATATAATTATCTAGTTAAAAGCGTTTTGCAAATAAACATAGTTGTCACATTTTGTTTTGTTAAAGATGGATTACTAATTGCTATATGTAATTATGTATATTACAATGTCTCTCATCATTTATATATTAATAAAATGTGAGTTTTTTTAGAATACTTTATTTTTAATTATATAATAATTTAAAGTAAAATTGAATATAAATTTTAAATACTTCAAAACATCATTACTAATTATTTAAAAACATTTTTAA
>LPNX010661493.1:233589-266499 GCA_001517045.1 Pseudotsuga menziesii | reverse complement strand
TATATATATGTTTATAGGAGTCTTCCCCCTATCATAAGTATCTCTAATATTATTATTAATACAATCAGCTAGCTTATTGTTGTTATCAAATAAGCCTTCCTCCATTGCTTCCATTTGCAAGGGAAATCCAACCCTAGGTGTTCAAGGTCTCCCACTCTTATCTTTCATTTGACTCTTTGTTTTTATTTTATGTTTAAATTATTTCAATTATAGCACTGGTAGTTCCATTTTGGCTATTAGAACATTGCAAACCAATTATCTAGTTGTTCAACATCGTTGTCACCATGAATCCAATTTCCACATTCACCCCCACTTTGAAAAGATTTGTTGTGTTTGTTGATATAGAAACTATGATAGGTTTAGTCAATGGAATGTGAATTCCACCCAAACTAGTGTTAAAAAAAATACATTTTATAAAGAGTTAAGCATTCATGGAGTTACTCAATGGCTGACACTAACTACCTTGGCTAACCATCACTTGTGTTAATATGTTAGATTTCACAATAGGATCACAAAGAGATACTATTGCTTATTTTATGACTAGAGGAGATCCATTTCAACTTTATTTCACTACCCCCACCATAATTTCCTTACTCTCTTCATGAAAGAAATGTTTGGACAAATCTCAGGTTCCTAGCCCATATTCTTCATCCTCCTACTAGACTAGATCCTACCTAGCAGATCAATTCCCTATTCATGATGCTACCTCCAAGGAGGGGCAATAAGAGATAGACCGACATCAACACAACTTTAGACTCTCAATGCGGACCCAAGAGGCCTTCCCCCATCCCTTGACATCTCAACAACATGAACAAACTAGACCTCTCCTCAGGCGGCAAAAGAGATCACATATTCCTTGGTGGCGAGCTACATCCTATAAACAACAGCATAGAAGGAAACCTAGACCTTCCACTAGTTCTTCCTCAAGGAAACATACTATCTTAGTTTCCTTCATTAAACCTTCGATGTTAGGAGATGTGGGTCTATCCCTTGATATACCTACGTCACTTCTTTTGGATTTTTTTCCTCCTAGATCCTTTCTCCATGTGTTTCTCCATCCCTGTGCAGTCTCCTCACTTATCATCGGTAACCAACCCTAACATGCCTTGACATCCTTTTTACTGTACATGGAATTTAAGATTTATTTGATTGTACATGGCATTTGCGATTTATTATTTTATTGTACATAGCATTTTATTATTCTCAAGTACCAACTTTAACACATTGACCAAATGGAGCGTTAAGTTGAAGAGATGAAAATTATGTTCTTTTTGTTTTATTACAGCTTAAAATTTTATTAAGCAGTACTATTGTGAATCTGAGTTTATATGTTAATGCATTAAAGTTTACTACTTATGTTAAAACTCATCTAACCTTTAAATTTCAACATGTAAGAACTGTAAATTTTTCTGTGTATCCTTACAGACTGTTGGTTATTAGTTTGTTGGTGTATTACTGGGGTTTCCTCTTATTGATTGGATTGTCTTGACTATTAGTGTAGGTATCTATCCTACAACAACCCTTCTCTCTCTCTCAGGTTTCTTAATGTTCCATAGTGACTTGTCCTAAAGAGACAAGGTATGATCAAAATTATATTTGAGTACAAGTAAGGTCCAAAACAACAATGTTTTACAGTTAGATATTCTATTGATGTTAGTTGTTTATTGTGTTATTGTTCATGATTATGCTAGTACTGTTTTGATCCATTGTTTATACACTGTACAATTGTTATGAATTTGTTTCAGTCATGTAACTTTAACATAAGGACCCCAGGGAGTGTTAAAGTTGAATGTTATGTTTAAATTTAGCTTTCTTGTTATTGTTGTACTTTTACTTCGTCCTTCTGAGTACTTGGTTTAATTTATTGCACAAGTTAGTTAATTTTTTTGAAAAATTCCAAAACTTTAACAGCGCCACCATGTGACTACTGCTAGCAAAGAGAATTGTAGACCAATCAAATAGTGTTCTAATTCCCAAACTGCTCTTTTGTTAGTGGTACATTTCAACATTTCAGTTTCAAATATTCCACAAGGATTGTTTTCTTATAGCTGGCTTCATGTATTTTTGCAGGTTACTTTTTTATGGAAAACCCCATTATTTTGTGCTTATTAATAAGAGATTGTTTAAGCACTCCATTTTTTTCCCATATTGTTGGTTGAACTTTTGGGTCCCACTGGCCTATTTTACCAGTATAATTTATTCATGGAAACTAGTATAATTTATTATTTTTACCGGTACAAAGAAAATTATACAAAATTTTACTATAGCTATCAACAAACATAGCAACTTGTCTTAATTACTTTGCTAGTGCTCATAAATTATTTGGGATAAGAATCAAACAACTCTTATACTGAATTTATATTTAGAGTATATCACTCTGTGAGCCTGTACAATCCCGTTTATCTCTTTTGACACTAAAAGTTTATGGAACTTTTCAGAATTCATGTTTGAATATAAGAAATCATCATGTTTTCTCATCTCTAATGCTGCATCTTTTTTCGTATAAATGAAGAAACGATCTGTAAAGACAAATGCCATATACATTAGTTAAGAGAACACTAAAATAGTGCCCACAGACAAGCTCTAAAAATGAGTAATAATGACATCATAACAAATGTGCACATGTAACCTACCTCTACAACAAAAAATCGTAGAGCCGCAGTATTTAGATGTAGACATCATTTGAAACTCCACCAAAGAACACAACCATAGTGAAGGCATATGCAGAAGCAATATTTTTTAAGCTACACCCAACAATTAGACATTGCAGGTAAAGGGAAGATGTGGAACTGCAATCTAGCACAAGGACATAATAGATTAATAGTAGACAAGAAACATGAAGATGTCACAATGGAAGGGAAAACATATGGCATCTATGAAGAAAGAAAAAGGTAGCCTAAACAATATATGAAATATATATTGTTGGGGGTAATACAAGAGAACAAGAAATTATAATTCAAAGACAACTATAAAAATGGTTAGAAAACCATGTATAAGGAGGGTGAAAACAGGTAATTAACTTGGGTAATGAAGAAAACGATCAGCAAGAATTTAGTTAGAAAAAAGATGTACAAAGCATTCAGCGATTGCAAAAGAAGTGTTAATTTGGTAACAGTACCTCAAAATATAGAACTAAAGAGTAATGAATGTGTCTGAAAAATCTCAAGAATTAAAATAGTTTATGCAATTGAGGCTACAAGAAGGGTCTCTAAATGTTTTGATGTTCTCTAAGACAAAACAGGAGAACAAATAATAAAATGGGTTTTGGAGTGTATGAAATACAAATGTGATTGAAATACAAATGTGGTTGAAAATGAATATCAGGGTCTCAAAACAAAATAAAAAAACCTAAGCATCTTACCTTTCATCAGGATCATCTTCCCATAGATGAATACAATTGCAGGAAACATGATATAGGAAGCTCTTTGATAACCTATCATCAGCAAGCCGGTGATGAAAATATTGTGTAAGAGGATCATATGACAATTTACCAGTAATCTATTCTCTTTTTCCCAGTGAGCTATTCCCAGTAAGTTTTCGAGTAAGCATGCTTTTATTATTTCATTCAATTCCTTTTGAAATATGTGTTGATTTTATTTTGCTTGCTTACAGGGCACGGGATATAGTTTTGTGGAGCAGATATATTTCTACAGTACAATAAGTGGGAAAGCAAAAAGTGAAACCTGGAACTCTATGAAGTGGGTTAAAGGGCATTTTATCCAAGCATAGCAAGTGGTTCATCTTGGGGCATTTTCAAGCTATGTATCATTAACCCGTAGGATAATTTTTTAGAATTAACAACTTTGAAGTGGGGAGCATGACTTAAATTTTCACTCTTGTTGGATGTATGTTCTATTTCTCTTAATTGAAATGTATAGATTTTGTATTAAAAGAAAGCTGCATATGCACTGTAAAATCAGTTACTACATTTATTCAGGGAGTGTAGTCACGAGAAATTAAAATATATGAAAATTTACAGATGTCTATCTACATCGAGCATTACCCTTACATTTTTCTTCACAAAACTGAATGCCTTACTTCAATAGAACTTCCCTAATACTATTATAGAGTGATAATAGATAAAAATTTAATGTTTCAGTGAAAATCGTTCCCACTGTGGGCTTCCAGTTGATCCTGTGCTTCAAACACTGGAGTTTTTTCTTCATTTTCCATATCTCCATGTCTCTATTGGACCGTGTCTTCCTCCATAGCCACTTCCTTTGTGGAAATAACTGAGTCTTAATGGGGAGAATTCTTTGAATTTGAATATTTGGATAAGTCTAAAATTGCAACATTTTTCTTAATTTGTTCACCTTGTATTGCCACTTTGACTTCCATCACTGAATTTCAAACCAGTTGAAATTGTAATTGTGAAAAAAATCTATTGTTGAAATGGGATACTGCTACTTGAATATCTTCAGTCTTGTGAACCATCCTTCTTATTACCATGCATTTGTTCGCTATTTTACATGAAATATGACTTATATGCCTATGACCATCCATTGTAGCAGAGGTAGTCTCACAACTTTGTGAAGTTAGGAGGGTTTCCACCCAGAGCAGTGAGGAAATGTAGTCTCAAAATATTGGATACCCAAGGGCTCAAATGTTCATAAAAAAAACATACAAATTGAAAATCAAGTTGGATTACCTTCTCCCATGTCCCAAAATTCCTTAGGTCAATAGGCTGTACCACTGCAATGAAGAAGATCCCAAATTGTTGCCAGTCTGTTCTGAGCTTTGGTGTTCTCTTCTAGTCTAAACTGAAAAACCTCCTCACATATTTCCTCAAGTATGCATATACATCCACTGCTTGGGCCTTGATGCTGAGCTATTTGGAGTTCTACATATCTCTACTCAACTACTAGGATGCAGAGTAGTATTGATGGAATGAAGAAACACCTCAGCAAGCCTGATATATCCCACCTCTGCTATGATAACCCATCTCATTGCACATAAATTCAATACGCTTCCCAAACAAGAATACATCAAGGAGAAGTTAAACTCCATTTCATGTGGCATGGTGAAATTTGCAACTTGTCCTGCAATTCGAGGTGCATACAATTCCTAATGTTTATATTGTCAATATTCCTGGGTGCAAATCAGTGAGAGGGAGTCAAGTCTCTAATTTTGCAAATGATAATCGTCGAGTCTCCATTAGCAATAAGTTTCTGAATCTGCCTGGCTCTTAGAATTTTTATCACTTGATTTAAAGCTAATGCTTCTGTGTTATTATAGGTGGTCACTTTTAACCACCAAGCATAAGTCAATTCCCACTATCCCTTAGGATTGTAAACAAACATCCCCCTCCCTTCCCACTACAGGTTGAAACCTGAGGACATATATTTTATTTTTCATGTACTATTGGTATTTTTTTGAAAGCAATCACACTTGACGTCTCATCTATCATTTGTGTTTCCCTTTTGACAGTGTTCGAGTTAATGAAATGAATGTAAGTACATAATTTAATTAGATTTTGGCTCTCATTAATAAATATTGGTTTTCCATTGTATTTTGAACTCTTGGTAGATATAACTATAGTTTAACGTCGAAACATAAATACCATAAGTTTATATCATTGATAGAAAGGGAACACGGACGTGGTATGCTATTATGACATGACAGATGACTAGTTGTATTGGAAATTTGTTTAAATTAGGAGGCAAGTTTCTATTCAGATGGGATAGTGGTAAATTGATATCTGTATCACCTTTATTTATTTATCATATTTTCCAGTAGAAGTCAAAGAGTATTCTTCTTCTAATCATGGTAATTTTTTTGTAACTACAACCTTTTTGTCTTTTTGTTATAGTGTCTTGAATGCCATTCTATTATTGGATTCTTAGCTTATGAGTTGAGTAACTGGAAAAGTGAAGGGCACCCATGACATGTGACCATTGTAAAATCTAGTTTGATGGGAAAGGTTAAAGCCAAATTGTAGCCCTGGTGGGTAGGATTGGTCCTGGAAGGAGTCAAATATTGACAAAGTCCATGACCAGAGGAGTTGAGCCAAAGAAAGGCTCCGCTTAAGAAATTGTCAAAGTATGGGTGTGCAATTTTGGTTGTTGTATGAGAATTTCAAATTCAAACATAATCATGAGTGTAGGATGCACATTGTAGGGATTAATGTTAGCACCAATCAAAGTGGCGACTTAGATATGTATTGTAGATGTTCTAATATTTTACTTGCATAGTTGCATTATAGTGACATGGGTGCATTGTTCCAATATTCGGTTGTGCTAAGTTGCTAACATTAGAGGAAATTTGGGGTCTAAAATGGGCCTTATAAGAAAATGTGCCAAAATAAGTTTTTGTGAGTTGGAATTCAAGAACCAATAGAATTTCAATAAAATCAGTCAACCATAATGGTTGAATTGACATATTTGTCATAAAAAAAAACTACTTTTTTTGTTCGTATTTTCGACATATCTCATTGTACTTTTACTCAAATTTCAACTGGGAGAGCTCGTTGGATGCGGAATTCGATTCTGCATCCAACCAGTACCCACACTGCATACTTTTGATGGACCCCGCTACCCTAAAAACAAGAAATACCTGAAAAAACATGATGATGATGTCATCATCACGTTTTTTCAGGTATTTCTTGCTTTTAGGGTAGCGGGGTCCATAAAAAGTATGCAGTGTGGGTACTCGTTGGATGCAGAATCGAATTCTGCATCCAACGAGCTCTCTCGGTCTAAATTTGAGTAAAATTACAATGAGATATGTCGAAAATACGAACACAAAAAGTAGTTTTTTTCTTTCTTCCTCCAAAATTGATCAATATTATTTTATTATTTTAACTATTATTTTATTATTTTAAATATTATTTTATTATTTTCCTTAGGAGGCCCATTTTAGACCCCAAAATTCCTCTAATGCATGCTGTCATGCTCCCTTGGCATGTGCACTTTCATTGTGGACACACAACATAACATATTGTGGACGAGCTAGCATGGATGGAAAGGTTAACAGTTCATCGCATGGAGGAGTCCAATGGCACCGGTGGATTGTCTTCCTTTTTTATTCCTCTTCTCGAACTTTGGTACACATGTAATCTAGGATTACGAAAACACTGTCTATAATCTAAATATTATTTTTATCTTTCTTCTTAAAAACAAATTGATTGGAGTGCCAGCTTCTAGCCCTCTACATTTCCAGTTACTACTTTGTTAGTCAAATTGTCTGTTACATGGTTGGCTTATTTTCTTATATGTTGAAGTTTGTATTTTTTCATGTTCCCCATTGCTTACTTAAGCCATGAGATTTTCTTGTCTAATTCTAATGAGGGGTCCTTGTTCTTGTTGTTTAAAATTTCGTTTAGAGGTTTTGAGTCCCTTCTAGTTTATGGTCGCCTCACTTGACTCTCGTCCTTAGGTTTAATTTAATTCCTGATATTAAGACCCCATCTCAGGGTTTTTTTTTTAACTTAATGATTTTGTTTTATAAAATACTACTAGAATTTTGCCTTCCTAGTTTGTAATGATTCCTCTTACTCCAACCAAACATAGTTCCCCTTAACTACCCCATATAAGTTGGAATTATCCATCCTTCTTATAGGGATATTCATGACTGCTGGGGACCAATTCTAGCCACTGTTGATGTCCATTGGGGCTAAAATATGGTAGGTCTTAAAAGGAAGACAGGGGTGCGGTTCGGTTCTGTAATATGGTTAGATGGACCCTGATCTACATGAGTGTATATATTCTGTATAGCACCTAACTCTAGAGGTGGTAGCTTTGCTTGATTCTACTTGCAGTTGACTTTGATTAATAATTTGCATAATTAGTCGAAGTCTGCTCTTGGGTATTGAATACAAAAGTCTTGGAATTCAACTGCTTGTACTTCATGGAATTTCAGAGTGATAACTGATGAAAGAGTTAGAAAAATAACTGCTCTAGTTTTTGGGACTTTCTTGTACTTGATTACTTAGCAGATTTGATACAAATAGGTAACATTGGGAGGGTTAACTTTCTTGCCTTTTGATTTTGAAAATGCTACAATGGCTTGGGCTCATTATGCACAATTGTCTTTTTACAGAGAAGCTAATGGCTCAGATTAAACAATTCAACATTCAACTGTATTTTTACACAGCATCTAAAGCCTCAGATTAAATAATTCAATACCCAACTAAATTTGTTTTTCGTGGACTTAATCTGAACTTTTATGATGGCTATGTTATGTTGTTTAAAATGAAGAGCTGCAATTGTGAGAAATGTAATGGAAAATAAAATTCCTGTATCATAAACATACTCCTCAGGAAAATATCATTTTTGAAGCATTTATAAATACATTTTTCCTAGTTTTTTGCTATAATAAAGGATGTATTGATGAGTTAAACTTATTATATGTTTTCTTGAAATTTGATACATCCCCATTCACATGGATTTATCAGTGTTAGGAAAGTTCTTAATTATAGTTCATATCCACTAAAAATGGAAATTCATGGTATGAGTTATGTATTTTTAATAGGAGGAATGCGAAGATGATGAGATTTCAGTTACTCCAGAATTTGGTCTTTATGGAAGGAATACTTTCTTGTTGCCTCAGCTAACCTTTTCAGCAGACTGAGTCAGTCTTGAAATACTCAAATAGAACTTGTCTTTTGACGAGGGTCATACTTTTCAGTGGAGCTTATGTGACATAGAATACTTAAATATATTTCTTGGCTTTCCCAAGTGAGTAAAATTATGGTAATTTTGTTGTCTTTAGGTACCAATTATTGCCATCTTGATTAATTAACGTATCTTTCTTTTCTAGATGGCATGACTATGTAAGTCACCTCTCTTTGTTTTGAAATTTCTGGTATAGATAGAGTTTACTGAAAACTCTTAATTGAGCAATTCAGTGTTGCTGTGGGAATATTTGGTCTAAAATATAGCTCTGGAATTGAATTGCGTACATTTTTTGGTGTAACTGGTATGTGTTTTTATTCAAGTATTATGTTTAAAACATGCAGTGATTCCCACATAATTCTTGCATAAGTCTTGCATGATTTGAGTAACAACACACATGAGGTTTGTGTTGTCTAAAACTTCATGTTTAGACATCAACGTTCAAGTTTGAGAGAAGAAGAAACATGCCTGAGTGATATGATACAAATTTTGTTCAAAATACTTTGAAGGCCATCAACAAGATTGAGGAAGTTCGTGTTAGCAAAGAGGCTAAATTATGGGAGAACATGTTTGTCTCATTCTCTTCAACTTTCCTTGTAAAAGAGTCAAGGGATGATAGCTGAAAATTATTTAATTGGTTATGTTCTAATTGTTGTTGCTTATAGAACCTTTGTGTCCAATTACAGTAGAACCACCATACAACATTTGTCTGTTCTCAAATCTTACCTTCATCGTGGTGATTTTTTTCTTGTCTTTATTACTTTGCCTGTGGTGGACTTCTGGAGTGCCCTTGGTTCTAATAATTATTTGTATCAGTCGAGTTGTGGCTATATCTAAGCTAGGTTGGCCAGAGATAAACTTACAAAAATGATTGAATGTTTCACATTGATTTTCATATAAAATGTGCCAACTATAATGTTGGGTATGCTTTTATTATTTCATTCAACTCTTTTTGAAATATGTATTGAATTTCTTTTGCTTGTTTATTTTGGTAGCCTTTAGACTTCTATAAAAATATGTTTCATTTTCTAGAATTGGTTGATATGGTAGCTTATGATTTACAACACTCAGTCTGAAATCTTTCGCTTTCATGTATTTTTATATTGTCACTGATAGATTATTTTATGAACGACAAGGTTTGCTTACCTTATTTGACTTTTACTTTGCTTGATTTCATATAATGATATTTTTCTCATATATTCAGGCACACCAAGAGATATTCCATAAATTGGTTGACTTAATAGGTATCACATCCATCACAGAGGTATTTCGTTCTCTCTGGTAACATGAATGGATATGCCAGATAGGGAAAATTGTACATAGCTCTCAGGAATTAGTTTATCATAAATATTAGTTACTAGTAAGTTGTAATAGTAATAATTATGTAGTTTGTAGATTGCTATCTATCATAAATTTGTTTGAATATCATCATTGTCAAGCAATAAAAACTACTTAAATGGTGCTAGCTCAATGGTAGAGAGCCTGCCTAATTATAGGTAGGAGGTTGGTGGTTCGATTCCTTCGTGCCCTATCATAAATTTGTAACTACAAAAACGACTAAATTCGCATATATACGACTATAGTAGCTAATTTCCCATATCTTAGTCATATTTATCTTAGTCATTAATATGTTATCATCTAGTAGTTTAATTAGTCGTATATTTGGTCATTAGTTGTTGCAATCAATGACTAAATCAGTGACTAAATCAATGACTAAATCCGTGACTAAATCAATGAATAAATCATTGACTAAATAATTGACTATCAATGAATAAATCAATGAATAATAAGTCAATCTATTAATGACTAAGTGAAATATGACTACCTATAAGATAGTGGAAATTAGCTACTATTAGTCGTCGACTCAAAAATAGTCGTTTATAGGCTGATTTTAGTCAATTTTTTGTCATTAACTTCTCATTTTGTACTAGTGTATCTTCTTCAGTGTTCATGATCTGAACTGTTCTTTTAAAATCCTGCAATTGCAAATTTTTAATAACATGAAAAAATTATGTTAGTTAACAAAGTTTAAAAACATACTTTATTTTCCTTACAACGAATGTTTGGTACGCCCATTTGGTCTCTTAGTGTTGAAACTGGGCTCTGATACCACTTGTAATGTCCCCCAAATTTGTTTTTTATTTATTTATTAGTCTAGTCATTTACTGCATGAGCTGGACATTATTTAATTCTACGTAATGTGTCATACTTTGTTTATTGTGTTGTAATGTCTTAAGCTATTCTTACGTCCTGCTTTCAAATTTTCAGATGTGGTTATTAATGTAATACTTATGTGTCATGATGTTGATTAATATCTTGAGATATGGGTATGCATGTATATGTATATTAGTTGTCTTGATTACGTGCTCATTGGTTATAAATTTTTATTACTGTTGTATAAACAATTCAGACTTAACTTGTTATTGAAAAAGGGGTGGAGTGGCGGAACTTGTTTCCCTTGTAAACACGCGAGAGGTAACTGTTTTCTACTTGTAACCTCAGGGCTTACTTAGTTCTTTTGAACTAATACATGTATTTCCTTGTTGCGTGCAGGTGCACTTGACAACAGAAACTGCTTAGAGAAGCTAAACAAGACATAAATTTAGCTTGCCACTAACGCTGAGCTTGGGCGACGAGGGACTTACAGTCCTATCCGAGTGGTTACTAGAACTGTTGTTAGTTGATATTTACACAAGGTTGGGTGTTTCACTAGCCTATGTTGTACAAGTTACCATTATTTTTTTTACGGACATGAAGACAGGGTTGTAATTACCACTGTATATATTATTTACATGGACCGTGTTTTATATATATGGTATTTAACACTTAGAAAACTTGGTTTATATCTTAGTATGGTCTTAGTGTAATAATTTAAACCTTATAATAGCCTTTCCATGGCATATGGCTAAGTCCTATGTATTCGATGCCCAAATTGGAAGATATGTGTTGCACGTTATTTGGAATTGGCTTAAGGAATTGCATGAACTATACACTATGGAAATCAAATTATGTTAATGATGGCTAGGGTGGCAACATTAATGAACATCGAAAAGCATGGGCCTCAAGCTTAAGGATTGAGCTCTTGCGTTGGTTTGGTCAGTTGCAGCAAGGCTGCGTGAGCTCTACGTCTGCGCTATGTGTTGGAGTGAAACTTCGAAGGTACATATCCACTCTGGTTTGACAGTGTTGTTTTGTTTGTTTAGTTTGGGTTCAAATTGTACTCCTTATCGTGGATTTGTTTTGTGTTGCAAGGTCGAGGGTTTGAAGAAAACGCGGGTCATGGGTAGCCCTGAGGGAAATACCATACCCATTATGGGTAAGCCGTACTGGACAAGTTTAAAACTTGTCCCTCTCTCGCATGGTTATTGTGACAAGGTTTAAAACTCGTCATGGGTTTGAATGTTTGGATCTGGTTTTAATGGCTATGTTTTGAGAAAGAGACTGTCTGTAATTAAAAAGTAGAGCATCAGAGATGTGTGAAGGATTTGGGGTTTAGTGCCTTCGGGCCAAGACTTAATGTATGCTGGCTTTTTTTCATGGGCTCTAAGTAGAAATGTTGCCTTGGTGAACATTCCCATGCTCTGTAAATTGTAATTTGTTTATGTTTGAATACAACAACAACACCATTGCTTGCAATAGTGCAAGGTTGGGGTTATAAGACCGTGGAAATCTTATTTTGTTTTAATGGTTATGTTTATATAGCATTGGCATACTATTTGATTTTCTGTGTATGATTCTTGTTTTGTTGCATTAGTTAGACTCTGTGAGTATTCATGATTCTTGTTGTAAGTTATTATGTGGAAAAGTTGGCAGTGTTGTTTGGCCTTGGGGCCATTATGTACGTGGCATTGGCGTTCTCGCCCAATAGAGCTGCGATTGTGCAATGACTTAACGCTTTCATGGTTGATTCACTGTTTATGCTTATGTTGTGTATTTTAAATAGTAATGGCCAACACTGTGGGGATAACCCTTTGATTGTATAACGATGCTATTGTCATAGCGTTAACATGGTTTTTGATTTATGGATGCTCTGTTATGTAAAGGGCCGAGAGCCACGAAAATGATTACTGTGTATAAATTAATTTGGGGTTTTTCCCTCTATGTAGAGATTAGGAGAATTTAATTATGGCCTGTGTATTTATATAGCGTGGTCTGTTTGGTAGTTAAATGCTACAATGCTTAGTAGGAAAACAACAAATCCTACAGGATTCGATATGACGATTTTGTAACCAAGTGGACTTCATAGGATTTGATCCTGGGTCGCGATGATTATAAAACGATTATTGTAACTATGTGAGTTGATTTGGCATTCTTGCATACAGGAATTGATCCTGTGATCTATTGGTTAATTGGACTGTGTTTTAGTTAGTCATGTATATAACATTATGGTTGATTTTATTATGAATGTAACAGATGTATGTTGATTCTTGTTTATTTAAAACATAAACTTCAGACCATTAGATGGTCTCGTTACTTTCAATCTGTGAAATTGATTTATGGATTTATTTTGATTATTATTTATAACCTCAGACCATGAGGTGGTCTCATTATCTTGACTGTAGATTTGGTTTTAATGTATAATTTCTAGATATGGATTAATGCGATTATATTGTGGTTTAGTTAGATTATAGCTTCAGACCATTAGAGGTCTCGATGGCTTCACTATTTGGCATTTTAATTTATTATTTGTTTATGGTACTCTTTATATTATTTAATGGAAATGATTTGTTTCTTGGGTTATCTTTCTTTAGTCTTTTTCTCCTAAATATAGTTATGTTGGCAATATGAAATATTCCAGTAGAATCTATACGTAAAATAAACATATAGACCTTGAATAGAGTAATTTCTAGGTCTTAGGAAAAACACAGTTTAAGTTATGAAATCAATGCAGAACTAACTATAGAACAAAATAGCCCTAAATAATTCCTAGACATGAATTAATTTACAGACATAGGGTTTAGAATTAAATAACACAAATTCTTAAACATTATAGACAGACATAGGATTTCTAAATCAAATGTAAACCCTTAAAGATTTTAACAAGTGTTGCAGTTGCAACCTTTTTTCCCAAATTTGTAAAATTTTGGACCCTCCTTTTGATTTTATCTAGCCCAGGTTTGTTTGATTTCTTTAAAGCTATCTTGGAAGTCCAGTTTTCCACTTAAAATTGACTTTGGGAAGTCGGGTGATTAGTTAACTGTTTTTCCACTGTTTCGGAGGTTAAACGAGCTAGTATTACCATTGCCCAGCCGTGAAGTTTTTGTTTTATTTGAAAAGCTTAACGTTTTCTTTCCCGATGATTTTATCATTGTCGAAGTTCGTTTGAAGAAGGATTCATGGAATTAGTCCTTTATACCGCTGACGTTTCGGATGTCAAGCAGTGATCGTCCCGATGGACAGTCTCGTTTCTCGCCGATGTGTATTTTATCTCCTTTTTGTTTGATTATTTAAACTTTTTATTTTGACTGTCAGCAATTTTGTTTATCACTGTCGAAACATTTTTTTGAATTTGATTGGAGGTTTTGTCCTTTGCATTTCTGATACTGTGGAGGCATTCAGATTTAAAGTTTTGACCCGTAGCATTTAGTCCTTTCGACCGTCGACGGATTGGTTTTATTGTGGAACCATAATTGTTTGTGTGTCCTTCATTGCGGATGTCGATCAGACTATATGTCCAATGCATTAGTGTTTAGTAGTTCCTATCATCGACGCATAACTATCGGCGGCGTTTAGTGCTCGGGATCACCAACACTACAGAAGTGTTGAGGTTTGAGTCGCTGACGCATAGTGCTTAGAGCTTCTGATCGTCAACGGTTTTATGATCCGCGGAGCTCGTAGTCTATTTGTTGCCTGTCTTTGCGGCTGCCTAGTGAACTATCCACTCGATTGCTAGTTCTTCCAATTGCTAATGGTTTTATGTTTCACAGGACCCGCAGTTGGTTTGTTGCCCGCCATTGTGGATACCTATCAGACTATTATCTCGATGTTTAGAGCTGCCGATCATCGATAGGGTTTTTTCTTTTTCCCTGTTTTTTTCACCAAGGGATTATATACGATGAGGAGCACAGTGCAGAGTCCAGTATAGCAGCAATGTGGTTCATGAGGATTCTGTTCTATCAGGTTTGTGATTTTGATTACAGGCAGTGCACTTAGAGGGTTTTAAGGCACAAATTTGCAGGATTTTCTTTTCCTTGTCGTTGTTCTTTTCATGCATTAATACTGTGTATAGTTTATTTTTATAGAATGCATATGGAGAAGGTAAACATCTTGATACAGTTTTTTTTATTTTATTTTGGTAAAAGCTTAATGGCCTAAGAACATGCTATGTTTATGAAATAGAGTTGGCTAAAGAATGAAGAAGCAACAAGGAAGAAGTAGAGATAACGAAAAGAGAAGAAGAAAGTGAGGTTCTAAGATTAACAGTATCTCAAAAAGACCAACATATTACTAAGCAGATCGACAGCAGCAGAGGCCCAGGCTTGGAAAAAGTCCATCAGTGACCAAGCTGGTCCCTCTTCATAAAATGCTCTTAAATTTTAATTTAAAATGTAACATATTGTATAAATTATGAGCACATACTACAAGACAAAATTTTGGAACTGAAAGGTTGAGGAAGCCCAAAGGTTTTGCTTTTTTGTATAAATAAAGGAGAGTTTATATGTAGGGGACTTTTTCCCACATGATTTGTGAGAGTATATTGTAAGAAGAACTATTTTATTTTGCAATAAAGAATTACAAGTTTCCTGTTGGAGAAATCTTGGTGGAATGTTTCAAATGTTTTGCTATGGATCAGTTGAATGTGAACTATTTCATTTTTAGCTTACTTCCATTAACTGTGAGATCGTTCTAACTCATTGAATTTCTTCTTGTTATGAATGTAATCTGGTTTATTTTGTGAAATTTCCACTGTGAGTAATGAAGGTTGTCATAAACAATAAGCTATCTTGTTTTTCATATTTCTAGTAATGTTCATGTGTTTTGAAATAAATAACAACTATCTGTAATTTTTCTCATTACATGCACAGAAATACATTACTCATTGTTAGTTGATAATTCTGCTCCCTAAGGATACGTTAGTTAGTTAAATTTAGTTTCTTTTTGTGTGTGATTTAGATGCGAGAGAGTTAAGACGAGAGGTAAGAACCTGTGCATCAGATTGTGACACTCCTCGTTATCTCTATCAATCTGCATTTTTAGATAGGCACTTGCACATCATACTTAAACATAAAAAAAAAAACTAAAAATATACACAGTGGATCGGGCCGTAACTGGTAAAACATTTTAATTTGTTACTTGACCTACAGTAGCCGGACCGTAAACCGGACGGATTTCCCATACCAAACAGTAACAGGCTAGTTGGGAATGTTTATTGTGGAGAATCCCTAACTGTTGTTACCTACGATTTTCCAGGCCTCAACAACAGGAAAATAATTGCAAACATAGGGTTAGAAATATAATCATGAACACTTGAATATTCTAACCAAAAATTATACTAGATAATGGAACAGAAAATCAAGAACCTCATACCTGAAAGGTGAAGCTATTGCAATGGCTAAAAACCTGCACACTGAATTACCCAGCATTAACAAATCATAGGTAGATCTGACCTCTATATATATGACTGAATCACTTGGGAACTACCACGTTCCACCCAACCATGACCCAGAACCGTTCCTGGTTTTATTATGTATCCCCTCGATCTTGTTCCAACATGCAAGTAGCTTAGAGCTCCTAAGGTAAGGCTTCCCTAACTGGGATATCAGGTCTGAATCAGTTCTCCTTTTTCCTCTTATGAAAATGTTCTCCAAGAAATCTCTTGAGAATAATCATGCATAATAATGATTCCCAAAAGATGGAAGAGATACCCAAGCCTCTCTTTGGATTAGGAATTTATAGACAAAATTTTCAGTCAAAGGGGCAGTTAAATCAAGAATCATTTGATTTTTTTATTTAACCCTTTTTTTAAATTTAGGTACTTTTAATATTTAACTTAGGAACTTTTAACTAGTTCTTAATTGGACTTTTGTAGGTATTATAATATTTAATTTTCTTTTAGTAATAATAATAAATAGATGGAGCTTTTCCTTCTTTCTTACATTATTACGATTATTACTATGCTTACTTTTTATACATATCATATATATATATATATATATATAATTTGTTAACATTTGTCTTTAGGTATCATATAATATGATCCCTAACTTATGACACTTTTTTCATTAAGGCCATCAGGTAGGTGGTTAAGTCTACTACGCTAGGAAACTCTAAACATCCTTGCATGTTGGATTCCCTCATATAACATGGTAGTTCTTCAGTACTTGATGAGATACAGAAATTTGAAATTTCATTTAATCACTTATAAATAAGTCATATGAGATCAATATTTTTCTCGATTTGTTTTCACTCAACACAATTAATTATTTTTAGTAACTCATAGCGCTTATTCAGAGCCCATACTCAATGTTAAAAATAGGGAGTTGAAAACTTAGTGCAATTCCAGATCTCCTCGCTCAACACTAATGCTAGGATGTACTTGTAGGATACACCTAGGGATACAATGGCCAAGGATTTGATGTTCCAGAGCTTAATCTCAAAATCAACTTGGAAGGCTCTAGGGCTTATGCCCAACACTTCTAATTTATATTTTCATGTGTTCTAGAGCTTCATGCTCAACACAAATGTCTCAAAGCTCATGTTCTCCAGAGCTTCTCACTCAACACAAATATAAGTACTCATGCGCTCTAGAGCTTCTCGCTCAACAAAAAATATCAATTACCCATGTGCTCCAGAGCTCCTCTCTCAACACAAAACATCTCATCAATCATGTGCTTCAGGGTCCACGCCCATTAGAAGAAAACATATATATGTATCATATGCAATTGGATTGCGCCCAATATATCAAACAAATCATCATGTTCATATGCAGTGGGGTATTTGACCTAGTACATCAAAATAAACATCAAAGTAATATCATAATCAATGGGCTTATGCCCATAAGTGTTAGGTCCAAAATTCGGGATATTACATTGTTGCTCATCCAATTTTATAAATGAAGATAGATAGGATGAGAATCATATTGTAAATTATGTAATTGTAATTTATGCAAAGTGAGGTGTGTTATGGTTGTAAATAGAAGGGTAATACTTAGATATTATCTTAATGTTTGTAATGTCATTATTCAAATAATGCTAGACAAAGCTTGTGTTTGATTCTAAGCTTAATTAATATTATTGAGAGAGACTTTTATATTATGAGATAATATTGGAAAGGACAAGTTAGATATAAAACTAAGCCTAGGCCTAAAAGAAGGTTTTATAACCCATATTTTCTTAATGATAATTATTATGCTTTTATCTAGTGAACTTATTATATGAATCAATTGTAAGATGTGATTAAGGTAACTTAAGATTACATATCATAAGTAAATGGTGTATGTATTGAACTCATTCAAGAAGAAAAATATTTATTATATTTATAACATATCTTCCATATTACCAATTAGTGGATAAAAAGAATTATATGTTCATGTAAGTAAATGGATATAAGAATATAGGGAGCATGCACTATTATTCATCTAATAATACATTTAATTATTTGTGTGGAATATGCAAGTAATAATTTGAGTCCTGTGAGAATTTATTCTTAAAAGTTATATGATCTTATGGCATTCGCTTAAATTGATGAGGATGATGTTAAGGTTAAAAATAGAGTAGTGAGGAATTTTAGTCTAGTAACAACAAAGAAGATGTCAAGTGTTACAAGTTTTCCTTGTGATTTAAGGGTCTTAAATCATTCTATAGCCAAGTTATAAGAGTTATCTTATATGTCTCTTTATGTGTAAGTTATAGAAATGGTCTTTACCAATCATCTATCATGGTATGCAAACAATGGTATTAACTCAGTATGTTGAGTGGTTACCTTTTAAATGGCACAACTTATCCTTATATTTATATATGTAAAATTATGTGAATGCATATAATGATTATTATGCCATGTGGATAATGAATCTAAAATATTTGGGTTGTAGAAAGATTGTAATTTTTTTTCACCCCGCCTCTTTAAAAGTTGAGGATTTTAGGTTTGATACAATTACATAAAATCATTTGTAATAATCTCATAATAGCACCAAATCATAAGCTATATTTCCACAAACAATTTATACATTCCATACCATCAAATCATTTATCAACATATACACAGTTGTTTGTATCCTTACAAATGTAATAATAGTCTTAGCATCTAGGATGTCTAAAACAATTAAGACATCAAGAAAATTCCACAATCTGTTTCCTGCAAAAACTCGTAAAGTCAAAAAACTTGTGTTCTGCATGGATTTGATCAATACGGATTTGAACCTCTTTGATCCATCAGTCTAGTCCTCCTATGCATGCATCTACCCTATCCTTCAATGATTCCAACAAAATCCCACTCTTAAACGAACAATTGTAGAGAAATCTACAAATATTCATGAAAACGCTGAAATCGCTCTGCACAGCTTCACTACTCAAATTAATGTATACATCTAGACTAACAGCGTGTAGAACACATGGATAACTTATATTAGGGAAATAAAATCAAATACACACAACTCTTGGCCCACTTTCAGCCTCCTCAAACATTTATAAGTCAATATAGACACAGGTCTGTCTACCTCTCTACAAAACACATTTTTTTCCTGAAAGATGGAACCCTTTCAACCTCTACAACCTAGTTATTTAATCTACTCTGCTACCCCTCTACTGAGTTGGTCCCTCTACTGATTCAGTCCTATAACAAATTTACAAAGCATGATGTAAAAGGGTGTGTGCAAGAAGTTGAGGGTCTCTTTTGGCGCGTTAGATGCAATACAAAACTGAAAAAATAGACATCCATCAACTTGCATGGATATTTTGAGACACTTACACAATGAATCTTGCGATTAGTAAAAAATAAGAAATGTAGGAAATTGAATGACCTTTCCAAATATATATATTTTTTATATTGAAAATGTTGTTAACTATCTAAAGTTAGATAAATTTTAACGAGAACTTTTTATTTTTGTGACAAATTATAAGGTATATGTTTTTGTGGGTGCAACGTCTGAGTGTCTAAATGATGTAATAAACTTACGAAAACTGGTATACATATAGAGAACATATAGGACTAGTGCACGACTATTTTTCCAATAATAAAAATAATATTTTTAATTTTAATTTTTTAATTATCTAAGAGATCAAACCTCGAAAACGGGACGTCATTTGTGGGTGCAGCGTTTGAATGTCTTAATGCAATTATTTGGAAATGGGTTTTTTATAGCATGTAGAGATTGGTGTTCTTTAGTGCACCATACAATTTTTTTGAGAAACGAAAGAGATATGGACGAAACACTACCAGTGTGTTTTTTGAGTTGAGGAGTGATGACAAAAGATAAATAAGAAAAAACTAGAAAAAATTATCTATTCTTGTTAAAATTTACATATTTAGAATCTACAAAAAAAAAACATATCTGTTTCTAAAATCTCATAAAAAATGGAGGTGTGCAGCATAATCAGACGAACCGCTAAACACGATCATATTGAAAATTTGGATATAATGTTGAATTAGCCATGGTTGATCATACTCCAAGGCACAAGCATGTTGAATCCGAAGCAAATTACAAAGCAGACACATAGGCATAGGAATTCCACGAAAGCATGGGTGGAGGCTCGGCCTTATCATTTGGAGGGAATAAATTTTTGAATTTAAAGAATACGCGAGCGCGATTTAGCTAAACAAAACACATGCACGTTGTATAGAAACAAAACACATGCACGTTATGTTCAAACAAATCGCGTGCACGTTTTGTAAAACAAAAAATAGCGTTCATCATCATCTTCATCTTCATCATCATCATCATCATCATCAACATGATCATCATCATCACCATCAATGTCATGAACATCATCATCATCATCATCACCTTCCTCATCATCATCAACATGATCATCATCATCATCGTCATCTTCATCATCATCATCCTCAACATCAACATCATAAACATCATCATCACCATTGTCATCATCATCATCATGATCATCAACATGATCATCATATTCATCATCTTCATATTCATCTTCATCATAATCATCATCACCACCATGATCATTGATCATCAATCATCATCATCAACATCGCCATGTTCATCATCATCATCTTCATCATCTTCATCTTAATCATCATCATCATCATCATCTTCATCTTCATCTTCATCATCATCGCCATCGTCATCATCATCAAATTCATTATCATCATCATCATCATCATCATCAACAACATGATCATCATCATCATCACCGTCAACATCATGAACATCATCATCACAATCGTCGTCATCATCATCAACATCATCATCACCATCGTCATCATCATCATCATCTTCATTATCCTCATCATCATCATCACCTTCCTCATCATCATCATTGTTGGGCCCTGGAATTTTCCATTTTTCCATCATTTATTGACATACCTTTCATCCATTTTCTTACCATTATTGTCCATTTATCATTCCATTTTCTATCCATTTGCTGTAGCTGCGTGTAAAACAGCATGCTACTTTCATTAATGTTTTAAGTGGTTAATAGTGATTATTTTCCTTTATCTTTGATTAATTGAAGACTATTATGCATAATTTTACTAATGATGGTTTGTGGAGTGAGTTTTCACGTACAGGACGCTCATAGCCAGCTGTTATAGCCTTAACCGAAAATGCATGCCACATAAGAACACCTTGATTCGCGTCTTGATTTTCGGGCATCTGGAAATGAATCTCAAATATCCAAAACATGGGTTTTGTTCGTGACATCCTGATTTACCTGAATCTCTAGGAAATCACCAAACAAAGCTACGGTTTGCGACATGCAGGTGGTTCTTTGAGAGGGTATTTTCCAGATTTGGTGTTGCGGCCGGTTCCAAAGTTGCCAGCAGTTACGGCCGTGTTTCAGCTGTTACAGATCAAAAGCTGGGGGTTCAGTTCTTCATTTCCATGAGATAATTTTATGTATAAATATGTAATCAATCTCATTGAGAAAAGGATTAGGCGGGAGGATAGATTGATAGGGGATTGTAATCAATCTCATTGAGAAAAGGATTAGGCAGGAGGATAGATTGATAGGGGATTAGGCAGAATAGGAGAGAACACAATGTTATGATTTGATCTAGATCTATTGTAATTCTTCCATTATGATAATACATGCTGGCAGTTTCTTAATTCTGGAGTTGTAGACTTTTATTGTGGAAATCCAGCTCTGCTCAGTGGAGGAAGGGCCCTCTTCCCTGAGCAGATGCTGGTAGTGTTGATTGTAGGTGTTTTATTGTATAGATTTGTTATTTGTTAATTCATAATTTCATGCATTAGATTTATCATAGTTGTTTTATTATTCAGTTCATGTTTTTATTCATTTGATTTATCAAAGTGTTCTTCTATTAATTCATTTGGTAGATCGTTGGCCAACATAACAATTCTTTTAGATGTACGCAATTAGATCTTGTTTCATGATAATTTATTTTGTTGAAGTGTGATTATATTTACAGCGTGATTTTATGAATAGGCTTAGGTTTGATTTCTTTTCAAGAAGTTGTGATCTAGTTTATAAAGAGTTTCGATTGCATACCAATAGACAACAGTGTCAAGTAGAAATTGTGCTTGCATATATCTTGCACGATAACTTTGAAATAAAAGACTTCCTCGGGTTGATAATTTATGTTTAGCACTCTCCATGTTAAGTTTTAATTAACTGACATATAGTGGGCACGACATTTTGGCTCCGTTGCTGGGAAAGTTATTAATTATACAAAAGTACATCTGACATTGTTTTGTAGATGCATTGTTAAAGTAGGGCATGTAGGTTGCATGATTACTTTTCAGTTTATTGAATTTATTTTGAGTGTGTATTTTCTGTTTTTACATTCAGTTTTATTTCAACTTCAATCTTTGTAGCATAAATCTTAGTGGTGTTGTAAGCACCACCCATTCTACTAACAAGTTGACAGGAACATTTGAAGGAGGAGCCTTAAGATAGCACACGAAGAATCTAATGAAGAGATGGTAGGTAAGAAAGATGCAGAAGTTGTTACCTTCGAATTTCCCATCAGAGATTCGAGAGGAGTGGCACCAACGAAAATAATTCCCCCACATGTTCTACCAAATTTTCACGGTTTGGAAAACGAAGACCCTAATGTATTTTTATTTCAATTTGAAGTACTTTGTATAGGATATGGTTATTGTGATAATGATCAAAAGTTGAATGTGTTTCCCCTTACTCTAAAAGAAACAACCCTCCGATGGTTCATGAGCCTCGGTGGGAATTGTATACAAAACTGGGAAGACATGAAACATGTATTCTTGAAAAGGTACCAAGATTATTGCAAGGTCAATGAAGACATCTTTGAAATGACACAAGGAGAAGAAGAGAGTCTGTAGGAATACATGGAACGCTTTCAATATAACCTCCAAAGATCCAGACAGAGGAAACTGGGGAAGGAGATCTTAAAAACACTTCTACTCAAGGGAATCCAAGCTGAATGTTTAGAAATATTGAATCTGATCGGAACAGGTAATGTATTTCAGTTGGCATATGATGATATTTGTGAGTTATGTAGAAGGTACTCAAGAGGAAACTTCAAGAATGGTAAGAATTCTAAGGAACTTTTATCTTTATTTTTGGAATCTACTGCAAAAATAAGAGTTTTACGAGATGAAATTAGCAATTTATTTAAAATTTCTAAAGCTGATTCACAATCGGTTGTTTTGCAGGATAAAGAAAAGCAGGAGGAAATAAGAGAAGAAAGGGATTTCCCTTTGGATAGTCTTGAAAGTTGTGGTATATGTGACTTGAATCATTCCACAGATCATTGTCCCTCCTTACCAAAGATGAAAGAAACATATCATAGATATTTGGGAGTTGCAGCCAACTCGTTGCAACAGTCATGTCAACCATGGCCTACATCTATGGTTCAAAATTCTATCCCTCCATTTCCTTACTCTCATACTCAATCATTGAATAATTTTCCACCATGGAAGCTGTTGCAGCCTCAATTTAACTCTTACGTACCTTACTCACAAGGTTGGAATGGCCTATCTTATGATCATATGGCTACTCTCTCTCATGCTGCAACACAAGTTGGTCCTTCAATATCAACCTCACAAATCAATCATATACATCAGCCACATCTATTTCCTCATCAAACTCCTTGGTATCCAACACACCCTCCAACCTAACCATAATAAAGCAGTACAGTATGCTTACAATGCCGAACTGCAAAATGTTCCTACACTTCCCTTTTGTTCTACCTCATCTACACCATTGCAAAAAGGCTGTGCATTGTTGCAGCAAATCCATACGAGGCCTGAACATGTTTTAAATCCAAGTTTTGCAGATGGAGTTTCTTCTAGTCCTCATAAGCAAGCAGACAAGATCAACAATACACACGTAATATTTGATGGAGAACAACCATTGGAACCAAAAGCATCATTCACATCGTTAGATCCGAAGCTCTTATGCATTGAGGAAGATCAATTTAATAAGGATCTTCATGGTGTAACATCAATGAGCAATCAAGGGAACAAAGACCATATTGAAGCTTGGTTTCAATCTGTCATCGGTTTGCAGCATCATTCCATCATTCACCAATTCTTGGCACCATCATTTCAAGGGAAGTTGATCTCTCATATCCTAGAATTCATAAAGTTATATTTTTCTGTTGGGAGTATGAGCATACTTGAGTCACTTTTTCGAAAATGGCTCCATTGGAAATATGCATACACTTAAACAATTTTTATATTTCCAAGTAGAATAGGGTAGGATAGAATATCAGAATAAAACCATGCTTTTGTTTGTTTTTATTTTATTTTTGAATAAGTATGCTCTCTTCCTGCGCCTTGTGCGATCTGGAAGATCAGAAAGTAGAAAGATAAGGAATGGGTATGAAATGTTTTCATGAATGCTTTGGAATTGTTGACTATTTGAACAAAAATGCTTAAGTCATTTTTGTCATCAATTTCCCAATTTCAATTTGTCTCTATTTGTTACAAATAAAAATAAAGATATCATGAAAACAAAATTACAGTAATTAGGGAAAGTGAATGAAGGATCCACAGGAAAATGAGCCCATGATTATGGAACCCTTCAAACCTGAAATTTGACATGAATTTGTTAGCTGCAATACCCAACTGTGAGTGATTACTCTCAGCTACAACAGTGAGCTGCAACACTAGCTGTGACAGGGAGCTGCAACACCCAGCTATGACTGTGCTACAGGTAAAAATTTATGATATTGAGATATGTGTGTGCTGCACATCATGATATGTCTTTAGTTTTTTTTTCCATAAAAATACACATGCTTTATTTCAACATTATGTCATTTTTTTAAGAGTTGCAGCTGCGGCTGTAACAAGCCGTATAAGTCAATCTAGGTGCTCAATGCTTGAAATTTTTGGTATGGATGTGCATTATATTTAAATTTACATCATTAAAATCATTCACATCTATTTCAATCACTTTTTGGGGTCAAATTTCATTTATTAAATTTTTGGTGACATTTTGGCTTGAAAGTTTTACTGGAACACAGTCAGGACAGTCCATTTTTGGGAGACCAAATGAACTTATTTTTAAAACATGTTTACATACCAAGTATCCCTTTGAATCTAGTTTCCAAAACAATTTGAATTTTTACGATTGGGTGTCAAACGAAAATTTTAAGGCCAAAATACTAACAGGGTGTCAAGCTGGCAGCTTAGGAACAGAGCTGGGACAGTCAATTTTTGGATGCCTTATTGGACATATCTTGAAAAAATGTTTTTATATTCCCCTAGGAATATAGTTTACAACTCAATTTTAATCACTCTGTTTCGATATCGTATGCAAATTTTATGACCAAAATACTGACTGCCTATCACAAATCTGCATTCCTAAAACTCTATTTTCTAGACTGTTCATTGGATTATTTGACCCATCAATTCTTGTTGGATTCCAAACCTGTTTCTAATGGAGATACCTACATGAATCTACTTTCATCTCCAATTGTAATCACATCAATCCGTTATCAAACGAAAAATTTAAGCCTAAAACCGTGACTGTTGGTCTAGTCCAAAATTCGAAAAAACACCTTGTCGTGCAGGTTGTTACTGAGTGATTTGGAACATCATTACATAGAATTTTAAAAAGATATTTCTAATTGAAATGGACCTATGAATTTACTTTCATTTGGCTTTGGAATCACTCGAATTGGACAACGAACGAAGAAGCTATGATCAAAATACCGTTAGTGGGTCTAGATGGACATTGCTCTCGTGCAGGTATAAAATGGATTTTGTTTTGTTCATTTTTCTTTGGATTTTTTTTTATAATTAATTTCTTGTTGTTTTTTTTCATAAGTGTTGGGTGAAGAGAGACCAATCATCTCTCTTCTTCCATCATCTCATGTTTTATTGCAGGCAAGTGCTAGGTTTTTGCAGGCCCTTGGAAGAAGAAGGTCAATGCATGCACGAGTGACTCTTGAAGACTTTTTATCAATTTGAAAATGGATTGAGCACATAAAAAAATGGATAGATTGATGTGCAAACCATACAGAGTCCAACGTTTCTGAAGTCAAGTCCCATTGCTACATGCCAAGAATCATTTTTAGACACCTGTCATCCCACTTGTTGCCGAAAGAAACCCCTCAATAAGCCAATTTCCCTATGGTAGATTCATTCACCCTCCTCATTTCAAAATCATAAAAATCCATTCATGTCGAAGTCCCATTTTCCACTGCTTATGTAGTCGCCA
The DNA here is from genome assembly GCA_001517045.1 of Pseudotsuga menziesii. Taxonomy (NCBI): domain Eukaryota; kingdom Viridiplantae; phylum Streptophyta; class Pinopsida; order Pinales; family Pinaceae; genus Pseudotsuga; species Pseudotsuga menziesii. Next base: position 240,101 of record LPNX010661493.1, on the reverse strand, counting down.
TAACTGTTTTATTTCCCATCACTACTACATCATGACTTCACATATACTTTCCACTTCTGAGTTTCATGTTGGTTCTATTTTTCACTATGATTCTTCACAATCATTGATTTTGCACTCATATTGGATGATGTGGAATTCATTAAGGTCCACCTTCCAATGGTCTTGTCCCATCGACTTCGACACATCATCTGGGATCGAGATTAGATTTTTATAGTGCCCTGGTATCTGCATGAATCAATGGTAGATTTCCTTGTTATTAATCATGGGGATTCATCAATGCCTCTTGATTGACATATCTTGCAGGTGACTCGACTCCAACACATCCATTTGTACCTGTCAAGATGCACTAAGGTACTTTAGAGCTCACTGTCATCAAAGGTGAGTTTCTTTACATTGGTTAACGGCATACATTAATGGTTGGTAATCCAATGATTTCTTTCCATGCTCGACTTCAGCACATTCATTCGCATGGTAAGAATTGTACCTTGGGTTTGTAGCAGTTGAAGATTATGTGATATAATGGTTTCAACAATGATTTGCAGCATCATTTGTTCAATAGTTTTGCAATTCCTTTCCATTTTCAGTTCAGCAGTTGATTTTCAGAATAAGAGAAAGGGCTTTATGCTTCTATGGTAGAATTTTTCCTCATCAATTGTCTCAGCAGTTAGTCTTACATGCAACCAGCACAACATCATGGATCAAATTCAGTCTCATCCAATTTCAGCTCTCATATACATATGTCTCAGCATCATATCAGCCTACATAGCTCCAGCATACACCAGTCCATTCATGTCAACCAAGGCTTCCATCAAGGTAACACTTGAGGTAAAATAGCATGAGTTTTTGATTTATTAAAGATTTAGGGAAATGTCATGAAGAACCACTAAACATTAGCCATTTCCATTGTCTATATAGCATATTACGTCCATCCATTTCCATCATTTCCCACTCAATTCTAACACTTCATCATTCATGCACATCCCCTTCAGATTCCAACCTAACATCTCCCCAACCCAACTCACCAAGCATAAAAAAAGGGATACCTTATTGTTGTCACACAAGAACCAATAATAGAAATTTTTGCTGATGTCACACAAGAACCAGCGGTAAGAAAAGAAGTCTTGCTGCTGCCACATAAGAACTAGCAATAAGAAAAGAATCATTGCTACTGCCACATAAAAAACAATAATGAAGAGAAATAAAGCAGCTGATACACTTATTGAAAGAAAAGGATAGGCTGGACACAAGTTAGTTCACTTCCACACAACTGTTGAGAAGTTAGAGTTGGCATCTTGATACTATGGGTTGATATACAATCAGATTTGATTTACATATGCTCTCATAGAACTTAAATGCTTGGGTTTTGTTGATTGGAATTTAAACATACATTCTCACTGCCCAAACAAATCTCATCCTTGCTCATTAAAAATCACGGTCATTTTTTTTATCCATTTGTGTCAGATCTGATTTTTATTGATGTAGCTATCTTCAGCAAGTATGCAACTCTCTTGCCATTTGAAAATAAATAAATAAAAAAAACCATTAATTATCTTCTCATTCATATTGCATATGGGATTTCTTGTGCCAAAAAGTTCCAGAAAGTTGTCATAAAAAAAAGTGCAGCCAAGAGTATCAGATACAGGAAATTATGGTATGCATCTTCAACATAGAATGGATAGCATGGGTTCCAAAATCTCTACTGTATATTCGGGATACTACTACAGTCTTAGAAGGAAGTCTATGGCAGTGTTTGAAAAATGTTTGGCATTATTTGAAGTGTTACAAAGCACTCCACGATAAGGGCATAACCAAAGAAAATTCTAGAAGTCTTCATTCAACCATGAGAATGGATGAAATTCACTGTGGTTTATTGCAATAGAATTTGCCATGAATTTGATAAGAAAATGGTTCTAAAACTTTTTTGTTTCCCATGAATGATAATTCCTGTAGTAGAGTTTGGCTTGTGAAGATCACTGATATCCTTTTTTGGCACTTGTGACATATGGAGGGTCTACAAATTCGGTGATTGTCAGATGATATTTGAGCAGCTTGGGTCATCATAAAAGGAAATTTGCAAATCTAATCTTTTTCTGGTATGAAGATTTCCTGTGCATTGTCATTTTATTTTGTTTTTGCAATACATTATGAGCACTTAACTACAACCATGGGGAATAAAAAATAGAGCTTACACAGTGAATTTCAAATAGCATACAATCATTTTTCAGGTAGCCTACAGTCATTTTTGTAAGTCAAGGATGTGTTTCCAGCTAGCATATATATAAAAATTGGATGTTGACAGTGATAGTGCAGATACAAGAAAACAAAAGTCCCAAAGTTCACTTGATTTCATGAATGGAAGGTAAAATACTCAGTTTGGGGGAAATGGTTATTCACAACTAAGATGACAACTCCTCTTTTGCATGAGCACATGCAACATATTCAGTTTTGGGGAGTGCTTTTTGACATTTTTGTGCATACTGATTTTTTTTATTGATTCACAGCTCGCGAAAATGCTGAATTTGAATTGAGCATATCTCACAAACCATGAATTGGATCCTCATTAAATTTGGACAGGGAATGCAGAACAACATGATGAACAACTATGGCAAGTTTCAGCTTAATCTAGTGCATGGTTTTCGAGAAAATGGCCATAATAATCTACAACCAATTTGCATTTTTCTCAAAATTCATGATGTGGGTTTGTCAAATTTTTGGCGTGGATATGCACTAGGGTGGTAGCTACTTGCTTGAAAAATTTAAGCCCAACCCAGTTCGTCGTTTGGGAGAAAATAGCTTTAGAACTTTCCCATTCAAAATGCTGCAACGCCGTAAAATATTGTCGTCTCCCGTTTTTCATTAGCTGCAACACCGTTTTCTGTTAGCTGCAACATTGTTTCCCATTTTTCGGCAGCTGCGAGTTCCCGTTTTTCGGCAGCTGTCCGTTTTTCGGCAGCTGTGAGTTCTTTTCCGGCAGCTGCGAGTCCGCCAAAATCGCCGCTAAATTTGGTGTTGTTCCACCAAAATTGTTGCTAAAACCTCCGCTAAAGTCACCGCTAAATTTAGCACTGTTCCGTTTTCTAGCAGCTACGAGTTCCCGTTTTCCGGCAGCTGACCGTTTTTAGATAGCTGTGAGTTCTTTTCCAGTAGCTGCGAGTTCGCCAAAATCGCCGCTAAATTTGGTGTTATTCTGCCAAAATTGTCGCTAAAACCACCGCCAAAGTTGCTGCTAAATTTAGCATTGTTCCGTTTTTCGGCAGCTGTGACTTCTTTTTCGGCAGCTGCGAGTCCGCCAAATTTTCCTCTAAATTTATTATTGTTCCGCCAAAATCGTCACTAAAACTTTCGCCAACTTATCTACTAAAATAAGCTGACTCCACCAAATTCGCCACTACATTTAGCGTTGTTTCACCAAAATCTTCGCTAAAACCTTCGCCAAATTCTCTGCTAAAATAAGCTGTGACTCTGCCAAATTTCTACTAAAGAGCTGCGAATCTGCCAAATTTTCTGCTAAATCCCCCGCTAAGTGACTCTTCCAATTTATGTTAAACTCTCTATTTCTTCTAGCTGCAACTGTGCAAATGGTAAAATGAAGGAACGAGTGAATGAGTTTTTTTTCAAGTTGGATGCTACACAGGTATTGGGTTGCATGAGGACATGCAACAAGTTCAGTTTGGGGGAGATGTTGGGCCCTGGAATTGTCCATTTTTCCATCATTTATCAACATACCTTTCATCCATTTTCTTACCATTATTTTCCATTTATCATTCCATTTTCCATCCATTTGTTGTAGCTGCGCGTAAAACAACATGCTACTTTCATTAATGTTTTAAGTGGTTAATAGTGATTATTTTCCTTTATCTTTGATGAGTTGAAGACTATTATGTATAATTTTACTAATGATGGTTTGTGGAGTGAGTTTCCACGTACAGGATGCTCATAACCAGCTGTTACAGCCTTAATCGAAAATGCATGCCACATAAGAACACCTTGATTCACATCTTGATTTTCGGGCAGATGGAAACGAATCTCAAAAATACGAAACATGGGTTTTGTTTGTAACATCCTCATTTACCTGAATAATGAGGAAATCGCCAAACAAAGCTATGGTTCGTGATATGCAGGTGGTTCTTTAAGAGGGTATTTTCCATATTTGGTGTTGTGGCCGGTTCCAAAGTTGCCAGCAGTTACGGGCGTGTTTCAGCTGTTACAGATCATAAGCTGAGGGTTCAGTTCTTCATTTCCATGAGATAATTTTATGTAAAAATATGTAATCAATCTCATTGAGAAAAGGATTAGGCAGGAGGATAGATTGATAGGGTATTAGGCAGAATAGGAGAGAACACAATGTTATGATTTGATCCAGATCTATTGTAATTCTTCCATTATGATAATACATGCTGGAAGTTTCTTAATTCTGGAGTTGTAGACTTTTATTGTGGAGATCCAGCTCTGCTCAATGGAGGAAGGGCCCTCTTCCCTGAGCAGATGCTGGTAGTGTTGATTGTAGGTGTTTTATTATATAGATCTGTTATTTGTTAATTCATGATTTCATGCATTAGATTTATCATAGTTGTTTTATTATTCAGTTCATGTTTTTATTCATTTGATTTATCAAAGTGTTCTTCTGTTAATTCATTTGGTAGATCGTTGGCCAACATAACAATTCTTTTAGATGTACGCAATTAGATCTTGTTTCATGATAATTTATTTTGTTGAAGTGTGATTATATTTACAGCATGATTTTATGAATAGGCTTAGGTTTGATTTCTTTTTAAGAAGTTGTGATCTAGTTTATAAAGAGTTTCGATTACATACCAATAGACAATAGTGTCAGGTATAAATTGTGCTTGCATATATCTTGCACGATAACTTTGAAATCAAATACTTCCTCGTGTTGATAATTTATGTTTAGCACTCTGCATGTTAAGTTTCAATTAACTGGCATATAGTGGGCACGACAATCATCATCATCATCATCATCATCAACATGATCATGATCATCACCATTGCCACCATCATCATCATCATCCTCATCCTCATCATCATTATCATCATCCTCATCCTCATCGTTATCATCACCTTCATCATCATCATCATCATCATCATCATCATCATCACCATCAACATCATGAACATCATCATCATGAACATCATCATGAACATCATCGTCATCACCATTGTCATCATCATCATCATCATCATCATCATCACCTTCCTCATCATCAACATCATCATCACCACCATCATCATCATCTTCATCGCCATGATCATCATTACCATCTTCATCATGTTCATCATCATCATCATCATCATCATCATCATCAACAACAACATGATCATCATCATCACCATCAACATCATGAACATCATCATCACAATCGTTGTCATCATCATCAACATCATCATCACCATTGTCATCATCATCATCATCTTCATCATCCTCATCACCTTCCTCCTCCTCCTCCTCCTCCTCATCATCATCATCATCAACATGATCATCATCATCACCATTGCCATCATCATCATCATCATCATCATCCTCATCCTCATCATCATCATCATCACCTTCATCATCACCATCATCATCATCATCATCATCAACATGATCATCATCATCACCATCAACATCACGAACATCAGCATCACCACCGTCATCATCATCATCATGAACATCATCGTCATCATCATCATCCTCATCATCCTCATCACCTTCCTCATCATCAACATCATCATCACCATCATCATCATCATCAACATCTCCATGATCATCATTATCATCTTCATCATGTTCATCTTCATCATCATCTTCATCTTCATCATGAACATCAATATCATCAACATTATCACCATCGTCTTCATCGTCATCATCATCATCATCATCATCACCTTCATCATCCTTATCATCATCATCGCCATCAACATAATGAACATCATCATCATCATCCTCTTCCTCATCATTATCCTCATCATCATCTTCATCATCTTCATCATCATCATCTTCATCATCACCATCGTCGTCATCATCATCATCATCACCTTCATCGTCATCATCACCATCAACATCATGAACATCATCATCCTCATCCTCATCCTCATCATCATCATCATAATCATCATCCTCATCATAATGAACATCATCATCATCATCATCATCATCATCATCATCACCATCAACATCATCATCATCATCATCATCCTCATCATCATCACCATCAACATCATGAACATCATCATCATCCTCATCATTATCATCATCACCATAAACATCATGAACATCATCATTATCATCCTCATCATCATCCTCATCCTCATCATCATCATCACCTTCCTCATCATCATCATCACCTTCATCATCATCATCATCCTCATCCTCATCATCATCATCATCATCATCATCAACATGATCATCATCACCACCATCAACACCATGAACATCATCATCATCATCCTCATCATCATCACCATCAACATCATGAACATCATCATCCTCACCCTCATCATCATGTTCACCA